>MNPL01021814.1:32429-50370 GCA_002081605.1 Tropilaelaps mercedesae
GCGCCGCCAGTGGCAGCCGCGATAGCACCTGACATCTAGTGCGCGCGCCCCGCGCTCACAGTTTCTCCGCTCATGGCTGGTTTATGGCCAGCAACTTCATGACCGCCGCATCCATTTCATATCCTACATACACACACAGACATATACATGTACACACACTTGCGCCCATACAGTCGCAAGTGTGTAGGTGAGGAACTCTATGGCGCACGCCGTACAATGTAACCAGTTACATAGAATTGGCAAAGACACGCGCAGCGTCGGGTAGTTGGCTGGTGCAGGGAAGTCAGTGCACCGTGTGAGGAGTTAGTCAAAGCAGTACAAGGCCGTGGGTGATCTGTAGGATCATCAAGGAACCAACTATCGAACGGGCAGAGCGCAAGCCAGGGATCAGCGTGGGAACGGACACTTTCCCAGGGAACACCGAACGCCTGCCAGCCATTATATCGGCAGTATTGTCCTGATAGCAAAATGGTGTGCTGTGGCACAATGTTCTGCTCAGTGTCGCCCTATCACTATTGTTATCATCATCATCAAGCACAAGATCGCCCTCTGCTCCGGTCCACATTCGATGCTTTGCACCTTGAGTGCACTGGCTGCTGCACTTGTCCGCCAGGGCCAAACCATGGCAGGTTTCCGGCAGATATGTGGTAATCATTTCCTCGGATACGCCGATGTGTCGAGGGAAGCAGAGATTCTACGGTACCTGTTAGTCGAGGATCGACCTGCATCACACGCACTTGTGTACACTTTTAGACTAGATGAACGTCTATGTTTTGCCACTAGAGATGTTGCATAAGTGAGTTAAAGTGGGGTGGTCCCCTGTTTAGCCAAGTTTCGACCTGCAGACTAACGTAAATTTTGCAAAGTATAAAGTTTGCACCGTATCGGTGTTTAATCAGGCATAAACTGTCTTCTTTTTCTTTCAACGTCTCACTCGCGTTATCTTTACTCGCTAGACATAATCGAAGTTCAATCATACAAAGATAGTGTCAATGAACGGCTTCCCCCTGGAGAATAAAGTAGTGAGCTCGGGCGATTTGACCGAATGAGCCTTCGATCCAAATAAGTTCCACAAGCCTTAATGTAAAGAGTGCCGAGTTAAGTATTCATAAAGTTTTAGCCTCATACTCGCTGATGATATTCAAGTTTTAGCCTGTTTGTTGAACTCATCAATTCACTCAGATCGTAGTACTTGTACGTGGACTTAATGTCATCACACTATCCTAATAAGATACACATTCTCCGTTTAGTACATCCCCCTCATAACTGAAAGTTCTGACCCAATTTGATCGGATAGTCTATTAAATTTGTAAAAAATGCTTATTGACATTTAAATTAATAATTCAGCCAAAATAAGTTACAATATACATGACAAAAGGGCGTGTGTCCACATGAACATATGCCTGCCACGGGTGAAGAAAATGAGAGGAATATAGCCCAGGGAAAAAAATTAAATCAGGTACACAGAGTCCGCATTTATGTCTGTACGTCTTGCACACCTGACGCCCATTTATTATTAATTAAAGTTGCATATTTTTGAACATTAAACACTATGGGAAACACGAAGCGATTTTGAGGCGTTCATTTTTTCACTATCTAAAAAGTTTTAATAGAAAAGCTGGGTTAATGGAAAGAATTTGCGTTTTCGTCAAGCCTAAAAGCATAACGTGTTAGGATTAATACTACTAATTATTTTAAAGGTTTTTTACTAACTTTACTTTTTTGCCGAGCTTGGGTTTATTTTCAGGAAATTGGGATAGTCAGGTGGCTTTCTGCATGAACTGGACGGAGGTTAACGTTCCATTAACCTGAGCTAAAAATCCCGCAAAAAGTTGAAACTTAAGTGAAATTGATTTACAGCTGATGAAAGGACAATGATACTAAATTTTCATAATGTGAGAAGACCACTTAACACATGTGATCATGGGGTATTGTGATCTAAAATGTTACGTAGCAGGAGTGAACGATATTGACCTTGTTACGGCTGTTATTAACGGCTCGATTTCACGGAGATTCGAGATGTACAGGGGCTGGTTACTAAGGGGTCCAGTCAAACACAATTGACACTGTACCTAAGACTGAATTCAATGCCGTACTCAATAATTTATTATTTGCATCAAAGGATGAAAAACTAAAAAAATAAAAAAACTCACTTTGGCCTAAAATGCCTAAGATTTGGCCATTAAAAACCGAACGCAAGAAGAAACTATACCTCATAACGTATCATGTCATTATCACAACGTGGAACATGGATTTCGAAGACTACACGTAGAAGTCACCAAGGTATCCTCCACAACACACCACACAGGTACCACAACACACCACTCAAATACCCCTGAGTCCATAGGACCATCTGCGTGCCACAGCGTAACATGCAGGTACCACAATGTACAACAAAGTAGCCAGAAGAGACAACAAACGTACTGCAATATGGTGCAAAGGTACAACCACTCCTTGGACCACACGCACCTACCAAAAATACCCCGATAATAAACCTATAAACATGGGAACCGCAGCCTTTGTCTGAGATTTCCTTAACCATTAACCTCACGGAGAAAATCACATACGCAAAAAACCTGATAAAATATTTGCGCATATGTAGTGAATTTGAAACTCCTGACACCTTATATTTTGCCTAAACCGACCCAAATTGCCAAAATGGGCTACAAGATAACAAAAGATCAAACTCTTGCCTAATCAGCCTGCCGAGCTGTATCTTCTTGCCGCTTGAGAATCAAAAGATATCAAAGAAGGTTTGGTTCATGTGGCAGTAATAAACGTGCTGAAAAAGCCAGTCTCCTCGTTTGAAGAATGCTCACTTTATTAGATAAATAAAAACTAAATAAGGGGTGTTCAGGAAGGTTTTACCTACTTATAAAATTCTCTAAATTTCTTGTGGTTGAGACTTGCTCATTATATATATATATATATATATAATTTTTTCTTTAAATGATATATGACAAAGTGTGTATGAGATATTTCATTCAACTTTGTTTCAAAAATGACAACAACACGGGCAACAACCTTTGTGAAAAGTGCTGATAATAACCATGCGCTTCGTACTCGAATGCAAAAGGTATTCACAAACAGGTGGTTTTTCGTATCGAAACTAATGAAAACGCTTAGTACCCCAAAAAAGCACGTTTTATTTTTGACATGATTTTTGATTGGTGAAAATCAAACAAAGGCGTAACAGAAATAATAATAATTATAATTCTTAAAAAAATTTTTTTACACATATACTTCCTTGCTAGTGTAATTTTAAAACAGGTACTAGCTGAATATCTCATACGCACTTGCTGCAGCGGTATTTTTCGATGGACTCACAAATATACATCTTGGAAACGATTTCAGAAGCTATCAATTATACACCCAAGCAACTCAACTACGTGCCCTTTTTTCAACAAAAAAGGAACTGAAAATTTTCAAGCATAGATGATAATCAAAACGCTTGAAATTCGGAAGGGATTTTTTATCACCTTTTCTATTTGATAGCGACGTGCAGTGTATATGGCATGTATACGCACCACCAGCGCATTTCTGATAAATCAAAACGCGAGCTAGTCATCTCTAACGGTTAGCCAAAGGATACAATTATTATTCTAAGTAATTATTATCACTTGCGTAAGTCTGTCGGACCCGCAGACAGCTTTCAGTTTTATGGCAGAAACTGGTCAAAAAAGATAAAAGTGATGGCTGTGCTATAAAGCTTCTAAGGAGACCCCTTTACGATTTCGTCGTTAAAGGTCCTCAACATCAGCATTTTTCACGAGAGTGAAACTATCGCTTGGCGTCGGCTAGACTTTGCCGTTATCCTGGCACGTCTTGCTCTACACAGCACATTCACTACCAAAATGCCAGTCAGTGCAGGTTGTCCTACGTAAAAGTTCGACCGCCTCCTAGCGTTCATCCTTAGCAGCAGCAGCAGCAGAACCAGCATGGTGCTGACGGCTTAGCAGATTGAACAAACAGATACAAGCCTGGCCCCCCTCACTACCCATATAGCTTCGCTCCCTGACAAATTCCTCCCTTTCTCTGTCTCTCTCTCTCTTGCGTGTTTCGACTCAGTGCAATGTGCCCAAGTGCCTCAGTGCAATGTGCCCTTGTTGGCAGCTGCAATGGCCGCTGAACAAGAACTCGCAAGTGTGTAATTGCTCACCGATCGTCGCGCAGACGCGCTTCAGTTGCTGACGATGGTCGTGGTGCTGGGCATTTCTGTCTTCGTCGTGGCTGGGTCGTCTGTCTCTTCGGGACTCGTTTTCAGTGACAGAGTCTGCCAGGCGCGTGTGCATATGGCAGCGGCCGTGTTTCCCATCATCCCCATGGGACGTGGCGGAGACACGAGCCGGATTCGACTGAAGACGACCACCGAATCGTATTGGGACACCGCTGAGAGAGCGCCACGCCAGCCGAGTGCAAGGCAATGGCCAACCAAATACCACTGAGCGACGATAAACGAGAGCAACAAGGGCGAGAGAAGGTCGACGGAGCGTGCGCTCCCTAGCGACAGGATACGAGTCGCGAAGAGGAGAACCTGAGTAGCAGCTGATTGAGAAAAAAAGGAAAATGAGAGAGAGATGGCGAAACAAAGGGATCAGCTGATCGAAGCGAGATAGAATTAGATAGTAGGTGAAGGAGAAAAAGATCAGAAAAAACGCGGCAAGTAGATAGCGGAGTGTGTGTGTGTGGGTGTATGTGTGTGTGACAAAATATTCTGGACGAACGCTCCAGACCATCGGAAGAGGTAATGAGAGACGGCCCAGATGATGACGACTCGACTAGATTCAAGTCAGTATAATTTGTATTGGGAGAATATAAGTTGGGCAGACAACGTAGATCTCAACGGAAGACGTAACAAAACCAAAGGCAAATTCAGACCTGCGACGAATGTGGAAATAGACCCTGGGTCGAGAGTATGTGGGGAATTAGTACACAAATACGACAAATAACGTGGTAGTTAGCCAAATAGCAAAATTCCTAAACTGTACCGAATTCAACAAACGCGGGGCCCAGTAATCAAACACAAAAGAAAAGCCTGAGGTCCATGAAAGGTAGTTTTTTTCCGTAATATTACAGAAGTGTAATACAATGTAATAAATATGGATTCTATTCCGATATTACGACTTTTTGAGTGGAATTGTTTGGAACTTACGCGGATAGTTTGTGTCAGATATTTCAACTATGATGCACGTTGACCAACCTGAAAAAAAATGTCAATATTTTTTACATGTTACATGGAGTCTTAACCTGAACTGGCTACAAGACACTAGACTTGGAAAACACGAAAATGTACATATTAGTGTATAAGATATATAGACATGTACCTGTTACCTTGCAATAGACAATGTAGAGACAGTTTCAGAAGAAGAACAAGGATGTTAAATAAACTGCATGAACTCCCCGAAATGTGAGCGTACGAAATTTTAACAAGCCACTCACTCACTCAGGTTGAATAAGGGTCGTAGGGCTTTACTGGGTCAACCCTCGCTGTAAAAGTGAACGGAGCAAACATGTCAAAAAACACACATTGACTCGTGCTCGCGCTCAGTGAACCCTTTGTTGCTTCTCGTAGATTCAGCTCTCCTGTAATGGGTCTTGTTTCTTTTCGCTAGCAATTAGGCGGCACGTTTTTCATCCAAAGTCTTATAAAAGCAATTCTACGAGCTCGTTTATGTATTTTTTTTCTACGACTTAAAGTTCTCATTAACAAAAATCCCGCGATAGACTTCATATCGTGGCATAGTAGGGATCTGCCTAGTACATATATGGCAGTTGTATCGCATGTCGAAATGTGATTTGGACGGTCAACTGCTGTTTCCAGCTGCAAACCTATCGAAACTGAGTGCCGTGTCGAAAAGAGCTTTAACCAGAGCAGTCAACTACAGTAGAATACGATATCCGTGGCCATTTGTAGAAACCCTCTCGGTCAAAATTCGGCCTATTTTCCTTGAAATACGATCTATTTCCCTTTGTAAAAGTGCTCATCCACTACACTATGTTACTATATCTTTTGAAATAGCACTCCACCTTTATCGTATAAGAAAGGTCACTTGACTCTCTGTAGTTACATTGAACCGGTCTAGCTTGGTGGCTCTGGGGTGCATTCGTATGCGCCTTGCAACCGGAAGGGGACAGGTTCGATCCCCGCCGGTGCACATTTACATTTATCTAAAGTTCGTCTTACGAAGTAATGCAAAAACTGCTACCGTGGACGTAAAAAAAAAGCTACATTGAGCCGAGCTGGTTAGAATTCATCCGGCATTGTGCTACGAAGCATGTTACTGCTTTAATTAATGTATGTCCCTATGACCTGATTTCTGACTTTCTGTCAATACCTGCACACAACCAGCTACTACAGACTGCCTACTCTACAGCCTTTACCTAATCGTAGATACGGTTCCCAAATTGCGAATAAATTGTTCCAACTGAAATTTTCGATAGATCCCTTTGTCAGACGTTAGGCTATAGGCTAATGCGTTTGGTTAACTATCCGTGGAGATAGGGTTAATTCATCGTTGCATCTATGATCAATTCTTATTCGCTTTTTAGTTCTCTTCATTGCATCGACAGAATACACGACAAACTATACACCCTAACTGCAGCTGCAATCATCCTCGATCGCTGTTTTCAAGCACTACTCGTCGTTCTACTCCGCATTTTTCGGAAAAAGAAAGCAGAGCCATAAAAATAGTAAGCAGCACTGTTGAAGACAGCGTCTCTGTCAAATGGAAGAGCATTCCCCTGTCGGCGGTGACTTTAACGAGGCGCTGTTCTCCGACGAGGCCTGTCTACACGGCCGATTACATGATTGTCACCATAGCCAACCTCATCTGAAGCGGCAGAGACGACAGAGCGGATCTGGGGGTGGCTTTATTGTGGCTTGTGAGCGCCAACGCTCATAACACGGAGATGGGTGGAACCCTCACCGACACCGCAAGCTCTCAAAGTACACTTTGAAATTTTCGCGCCTTTCTCTCGTATTGACAACTCAATTTTTTAGGGAGGGTCGTGCTCTTACGGTTTCGGTGTCGAGATTGTGTCAGAGTAACTCTCATCGAACAGATTTTTATCGAAATGGCTCGCACGTAAAGATCGACCCGAAAGATGTTTTTCTTCATTGTGCTCCCTCTCTCTACATATATTGGTTTGTAAAAACGCCAATAACGTATGCTAATAGAAAGAAGATGAATGCAGCCAGACAAGCAAGGCTCGGAAGTAGTCCGGGTATCATAAGGCGACGATAGCCATGCCACGAGTGCTACGCATGTGTCACGCAGGTCACGCGTATTCGGTAGCGATGAATGAGTGAATCGTACGATACAAGGCGGCCACTGCACAGTTGCTGAAATTACAAACGTTTAGGCGACGAATAAGTTAAATACCGGGCCATTGTCCTCTTCTGAATGCTTCGCTGCTATGGATCGGGCGCATCCGCCATCAGATTGGCGCCGTATTGATTTAACCTGTACGGATATCAGCACATAATAAACTTGTCAAGTGACAATCGGCATCGGACCGAGGTGTGGCATTTCGCTGCTTTTGCAACTACTAAAGCCAAGGAAACGAGTGTTCGTCAATGATCTACATTGACTCTAATTTGGCGTTTATTGGTACGTAGCTGTTTTAGTTGACCTACACGGAGGATTGCACCAAGGAGACTAGACGACCTATTACAGTGGCTTGCTCCTCGGCAAGTTTACGCGCGTGTCGCAGTTTCAGAATCACCACTTTGCTTAGTTAAGTGCCGTTCCTGGCTATCAAACGTTTTCCTCTCAAAGGATCCACTATCCTGACCCATAGGTTTGTTGGAATCGATGTGGATTTTGATTAGTCCAATAGTAGAGCAATGACGGTCGGCCACCCAGAAGCCCGCATCGGTTAGACTTGTCTAGGTAGCTTCCTGTCTACCTTGAACGATTTCCCAAACGCGTTCTACCTAGAGAAGCGTCCCTCCAATTCAGCCGTGGTCGCTGGAGGTCTCGCGGTTTCAACAAAACGCAGCCACCTCGGCTTCACATAGCACTCTCTCAGCGGCATCCACCGCAGACTCCTCACGGGACGCTCACCGTTATGGAGATGCGCCTACCTATTACCGGTGCGCCCTCTCCAGCTCTCCGCAGTCGTTTCGTTTGGTGAGAGCCCCTCGTCTGTGTCGCGCCGGTCATTTGTCACATAAGGGCGGCTGCTGCTGCTGCCACGCCTCCTGTTGCTACCACTGGGCACCAGACAGAAGTCAGCCACTTCATCTGCTCTAGATATAGTGAAAAGCTGGTGGCACCACCGACGCACCGCCAATTGACGCAATTATCAACTGGCGTTTACACTTATACACACACAGACACGCACGTACGCACACCTCAACCTCCAACTCTCACCAGGTCCGAGCTGAGTGCGAGCCAATAGCGGTCGGATAGAAACACCGGCCCCTGGACTCAAAAATGCGCTTGCGCCCACCTCCTTCGGCCGTCTCGCTCGTGGGGAAACGTGTCGCTTTTTAGTCAAACAGGAAGGAAGTAACCTCAATCTAAATGGCAATTCGCGGTGTCGTCGCCCACTCTGTCCCCCGCGTCCTCGCGTTCGGCCGCCGGCGAACGAGCACCGACAACAGCAGATATCCGGGCTGTATCCCATCTCCCTTCATAGAAAACCAGAAGAGATGACTTACAGCGGTTGAACGAGAGAGACAGAACGACCCGACGGTTGAAGAAGTACTTCGGGTAAGAAGAAGTACAACCGATCAACCCCACTCAATCAATCTGGTTCGGTGCAATTTCATAGTTAGTCGTACTTCTGCGCCCTCCCACATGGCAACGGTACGCGGCGTGTGTAGGCCGGCACAGCCAACGCCGGAGCTCCCGACACACACACCCACACACACACACACGCACACACACACACACACCCAAAATCTATAGTGAGCCTTCGCCACAGCCATACAGAGGACGAGCGAACGATAATCCTATACAACCTTGACATTGTAACAACGTCCTTGATGGGCGACCTGCGTTTTGCGGGGGCGTCCTTTGATTACTATAAATGACCACTCGGATAGCGTTCGGTAACTTTGTCGCAAGCATAGCGCCGACAAGGTAACCGACAAGACGTTAGGCAGTGAGCATGCGTAATGAGGTCCATTGTTGGACAGGGCTCTGCTAACCGCATACGACGAGGCTACAAATCGGTCGACAAGGAGTAGCTGTTTTCTATGACTTCGCACTTGGTGAACCATTCAAGTTCCTTTACGATATCTGGTTACCTAGGTTCGGGCGACAGCCTACAATACGAGCGGTCGGCATTTCACTCTCTCTAAGTGGTTAATGGCGATGGTTTATAGAAGACCTGCTTCAAGGTCACTTCTTCCGAGTTACAGTTCATCAGAATGAACTCGTAGGCAGTGACCTCACCTCGAAGCGATAGTTTACTTTTTGCATGCGCACGGTGGAGTAGCAACACAGCTGGACGATGTCATAATAAATGTTTTTCAAACCGATACACATAAAGCTATCAAACTTACTTGAAGGGAGGGCACTCGACGGTCTAGTTTAACCAGCTTCTCTCTGAAGACTGAGCAACCGAAGAGCAGGGTTTCACGTCGAGTTATAGAAATGATCCACAGTCTCATAGCACTCCCTAGGTTCACAAAACAGTTTTTCGTTTGTTTCGAACACATCTGCCTTTCGCGAGATGATGGGATTCGGATGGGAGTCGGAAATTGGCTTTTCCAAGCTAGAGAGTTGCCAAAAAATTTCGTACTTTGTACATGTTATGGTAAAGGGTCTCCTGACGTCTCCGGAGCTTTCTGATTAGAAATTCTCATACTTAGAGGTATTTTGGACTTTCCAAGAATCACCTTGTGAAATCCTTTCAGTGTCTTTTTATGGCTTTTCTGATCAATAACGACATTGTCACTGCCGTGTCCAGAATTTCCTGCTGGGTGCCGCAACGCCCTTCTGGTGTACCCTGGTTATCTCGTATCTGTTCTGAAGGCGCAAAACGACTGCATACATGAAGTTGCCCTAGAATCTTGGTCGATTTGTCTCATCATAGTTTATCCGGCCAGATAACTGAGCCTATTGACCGGTATAATTTTCAACTACTTCGATGCTCTTGTCTACTCGTACTTCGTTCCGCCGGTACTCACGATCTTTCGTCGCCTACTATGGAAATCCTTTTAAGGTCGGTGTTAGGTGTACCCTGTTGCCAGAATCCGTCGCGAATCGTTGCGAGATAGGCGTCTCACCAAATTGCCAGCCAATAGCGCTCCCGGAACAGTAAATTCTTCGATTCGATGATACTCCATTAAGCATTGGACATTAAGCACCTCAATTGTGCGGGATAATCCCGCGTCCAGTTCCGCTATACACATCCGCTATATCCGAAAGGGTGGGCCACTCATGTGGCTGTTCTTTTACTGTCTCTGTATTTCCTGACGAATACTTTCCGCATCGCAAAGTGATTCTCGTTTGGTTCACCCCCGAATGTTGACCTTGTACATTCGTTAGCAATTCCCTGTTGACTTTGTCGTACGCACGGATAGCGTCCAGGTGGATATAGATTCACCCGCTGAACTTTTCGACCGTTTCCGCCATTGACGCTAGCTTTTCGTTGCCCACATTGTTCTGCTCGTTCGAAGTAAATATTCAGCTGGATTCAACCTGATGGTTCTGTTTTGTGAAACGCGTACAGCCTACATTTAGCACGATCGGATGTTTCCGTGGTCATTTCTCAATCGTCGTCAGCTGCACCAGCTTGAAGTCGTCTACTAGCATCCCCCCGACGACCGTAGTCCCTGGTGCGTGCAGCGCAATAGACGATCGCAACCTTTATTCGTGTTGTGGCATGGCCACGTGTCGTTCTCGTTTACTGTTGTTATTTCTAAATCGAATGAGGAGTACTTGACCAGGGTACTGTTACGATTCGCCCTTTCCGAGAATGTCGTCGTACGGATACGTCGGTGCCTCGTAATACAGTTATCGTTTTCCCGTAACGTTTCCGTAGATGTGATCGGTTTTTGCCCAAGTTTTGGTGCAGTGACCTTGACCGTGACCTATCAAGGCTTGCATCCCAAATGACGCTTTTGTGTTCCGCACAAAATCGAAAACAGTTATGAGGCGTTGCTTTTCGATGTGCTTCTCTCTCGATTTCGCCTCCTATATCCCACCGAATTCAACCATGTCTCTTGAAGTGTCGTGAAATATCTGAGTCTCCCGTCTCCGTCGGCGTCGCCTCCTTCTGCGCC
Organism: Tropilaelaps mercedesae; assembly: GCA_002081605.1. Classification (NCBI taxonomy): domain Eukaryota; kingdom Metazoa; phylum Arthropoda; class Arachnida; order Mesostigmata; family Laelapidae; genus Tropilaelaps; species Tropilaelaps mercedesae. Next base: position 43,669 of record MNPL01021814.1, read on the forward strand.
ATTTCGACGCGCATAAGTAATCGCTGAAGTGCTGCTAATACCGAGCAGCGTGCAACTTTATAAGTAGTCTATGTGTGTATGCCACTGTTAGTCGATGGTAGACGACGGTTCGCCGCTCCAACGAACCAGCCGACCACTTTTGGCCCATTTGGCAAGCGCCAATGTCCTCTGCAGTGAGCACCACCGACTCACCACTCAGACTGGCGGCTGGCCGCACCGCTATCAGCCGAGTCACCCCGGAAAGCATCGATCTCACAGCGGGACTCGTGAAGACCCAATCCTCATTCAAACGAGGGAAGATCAAATCGTGAGCCGTGGCCGAGATCAAGATTTTCGGTCCCGGGGGGTCGGGGGGTTCTGCACAGGCGGGTGCTAAGGCGCGGTAACATCTCAGCGCCGCTCCGGAGGGACATGGCTAACTGGGTTAGCGTGGCGTCTACCGTACATACTTCGTAGGGATACCCCCGACCGCAGACTGATCACGCTAGCCAGACAAGATGTCCTCGGAGGACCAGAAAAATGTACTTCGATTTGCAGAATGCTAGCGAAGTCCACATTTCAGCCGAGATGTAGTTCGCTACCGGGTGATCGCAAATGCGGCCTTCAAGATGATATCGCCGTGACAGTCACTCGTAAATCGGACGATCGGCCAAATGTGCAACGCATTAATGAAGCTCAGCGAGCCAGAAGCCTCTCATAGGGCCTCTCAATGGTATGAAAACTGCAAGACGAAGCGTTTAATAACCAATCAGGTCGTATTCCTTTCACGCAGATCTCGAGTGGCGAACGGGCCACAACTTCGTACAGTGTAAAGTCAATCTTCGGATGAATTCACATTTGGGAGAAACGTTCAAGTAATGGCTCCAAATAGATAAGTGAGCGCTTTATTAGTAAATGTGTGCGTATAACGTTCTCCTATAACGCATGTAACACTCGAATATCGTCATTATACTTTGACAGTAATCAATAAAAAATAATGTGCATTTTTAGGCCTTCGATACTTTCTAGTATTGATCCTAAACGTGACGTCAGACACAGAAACCCGTACCCTCCTATATCGAGGTTTCTTTCAGTAGTTCGGCGTTATTAAAATGAAGACAAATGAGGCATTGCTGCACATCCGTTTATACAGCTAAGATCCGACGTCCTCGGAAACTGCGCGCACCAATTTTGGTCGACTTTCCTCACACGACATTCTGGCACGAATGTGACATGCGGGAGCCTTCATGTACGTAGAGCTCAACGCTCATTGACAGAAGTATAAACATTCATTTCTTGCTCAAAACAGGAAATCAGGATTATTGTCATTACTACGCTCATTGAATACGGTATCGTCAGAAGAGCACGCGTCGTTTCGACATGAGTATTACGTCGAGAAGAACATGCACTGATTGTGGAAAATGTTGACTTCGAGCAAGAAACGGATGTGACTGGCCAAGGTATGCGCGTCATCCAGCCTCATGAACGCGAACACTTCGGAATGACATAATCTAATCACCTAGTAGGACACCTTATTTCCCAGAAATTAACAGCGTCATCAATGACAAACAAACGTTTCAGCAGCATAAAAGCCCTGTTCCTTTATGTGGTAGCCTCTGAGATTCAAGCTGTCTATAGAGTTCTACTTGTCTATAGAATCCTACTTGTCTATAGGATTCTACTTGTCTATAGGATTCTACTTGTCTATAGGATTCTACTTGTCTATAGGATTCTACTTATCTATAGGATTCTACTTATCTATAGAATTCTACTTGTCTATAGAGTTCTACTTGTCTATAGAATTCTACTTATCTATAGAATTCTACTTGTCTATAGGATTCTACTTGTCTATAGAATTCTACTTGTCTATAAAATTCTACTTGTCTATAAAATTCTACTTGTCTATAGAATTCTACTTGTCTATAAAATTCTACTTGTCTATAAAATTCTACTTGTCTATAGAATTCTACTTGTCTATAGAATTCTACTTGTCTATAGAATTCTACTTGTCTATAGAATTCTACTTGTCTATAAAATTCTACTGTCTTGTTTACATTTTCTCTGCGTGGCGTTAAAATACAGTCAACGGCTGTGTCTATTTATTCGTTGGAAGTTACATTTCCAAGGAATCTGCAGGTTCATGGTATAAGTTTGTGACATCGAGAGCGATTGTTTGCAATTTATAGGCAAAGAGGTAGCTTTTAACGCGGTTTCATTACAAACACGAGGTGATCAGAATTCTCGTTGTTTTCGACTTTTCTCAAAAAAGGCAGACAGAGAGAGAGAGGATAAAGTCTAAGGATATGCGTCCTTCTCGGCGTACTGAGTAGAGTTCTCAGAGCTATCGTAAATACTGAATGTTTATGCCGATATTCATTCTCTCGGTACAAATAGGGCTCTTACTTCTAAGTAAGACATGTTCTCACACTTTTTCTCTAAACTCAGTTCTTTTTTGAGTTGTCCGAAATAGTTTGTTTCTTTACGTATTGTCAATAAGAGAAATTTCAATACTTTGTTTTCTTTCTTTGGGCTTCTCTTTTTCTTCTATTTGATGCAGTTTTTCATCTCTAGCTCGCACCACCAAGCACATTATCTAAAAGTTCAAGATAAGAAATTAAGAATGCCGCCCGGAACGTCATATCGTGCTGGAAAACATGAATTTCGGCAATATGAGACAATTGCGAACGCATTCTGAATCCTCGAAAATAAATCTGCCTTTCAAAAATGAAGCTTCGTTGGATCTCAGCGCCACCGTAGGAATAGTGTTAAACAGAAAGCGCTCCTAAATGGAAAAACCCGACGTTTTCTCAGTTGGTGTGCCCCTTTATTAAACACCGTTGCACCATTACATTAAGTACTTCTCATAAAGAACCTCAAACAACTTGGAATGTGTTAGGTTTCGAAAAAAATAAAGACGCGCATCGTTTAGAAATACGAACTCCGTCGAACTAGATAAGCTTCGGACCTCCTCTCTAGAAGAAAAAGTCAAAATTAGCAGCAAAGTATGAACACACCATTCGATTCACTGGAAGAATGCCATAAGACCACATTTCACCACACATTTTTTTTTTTATATCTCTTCGAGAAAAACTCAACCAGTGCGGTGGTCGTTCGTATCCACACGCGTGGGGTGATTTGACTAATGCCACGACTCGACAACCGACTGGGTTCTTTTAACTGGCCGCGTTACCGACTCATTCGTTCATACTCATTCTGCGGTCTTCGCTCCGTTCTTGAGCCCATCTCAAATCCTCAACGGGTGACTGACTCGGGGTGGGTTCTGTCTGAAACGCCCTCTTTGCTCGTCAATCCTTGCGCATTCGTCCTGGCTTCGGTGCGCAGCGTTGTCTTCATCGTCTTGTCCGAGAATTCGGCAGCAATCGTTCGCTCTACCATTGCCATCGCCCGGTCGAAACCACTGAACCGAGTTTGAAACAATTCCACAAATTATCCCAGCGCCGTCAGATTCTAAGCTTTATTATCTATGCTGGAAACGCTATTCAGTCGTCTACGCTGCGCGTGCAGCTGCGGCACAAAATGTTCGTCCTTCATATAGTCCTTATGCCAAATAAGACAGGCCAGTGGCGAGTCCGCATGGGTGGCTGGGCAAACAACTTCATGGATATCATCATCAATTTAGCGCGGATTTTCTAAGTTCGGTCGAGAAGTATGAAAAAAATCGATGCGCTGCGAAATACGTCACGATATGTCTAGCCGATGTCTTCCATTGGAATGGCAGATGCCAGCCCGTCTTGGAATTGTATTTTTTTCTGCTTGACACTGACAAGTTCCTGCATGGCTACGAAATTGACTCTGAGGCGTCTGAAAATGTGTCTGATAGGGTTGATTTGATGCTGATACGATGAGAGAACGCCTGATCATCGAAACACGACACGACATAGACGATTAGCTATATTCCAGCTCAGATATTTCAATAAACGCACCTGTTCCAGACGACGTTTGTGTTTTTAACACAACAGGTGTTTGTTTACATTGTTATCCGCCCCTCAGAAACAGGCGATTGCGGCGTAAATAGTTTAACACCTGTGAAAGAGTTTAGAGCGATACCAAATCGGTCCTATCGAACGGTCGGTCTAGCGATGTTGACTTTGATGAAAGTCATACCCTCTGGAAACTGTGTGTATGTTTGCGAGAAACATTTTTCATTTTGCAAATGCCACAGTAATATGGTAGAGTAGTGATCGTTGCACTTGTGTGTGGAGTACTATCCTCAATGGATGTTGCTACACATACTGGGTAGATCCACAAAATAAAAAAACATAGCCAGCCTTTGGATCACTTCGGTGTTTGAACTAGATGAGTCGGAGTAATGATGTTCAGTATGCCTCCAAGGTACTTCATTTTATTACCCACATGTCCGAGCTCGAACGGACCTAAATGGAAATGTGTGTGTGTGTGTGTGCTTCTTGCCTTACCTACCATAATTTCATTATCAATGGCCTTTTTAAGGCAAACCGAGATTTGTGTTGTGTACACCTCCAATTGCTCTCTTCAGCGCAAGGAAACAACAAATATTACAAGGAAACACATTCTCAGGACGTAGTTCCTTGAGAATTCGGTGAACTAACTGGAAAATCTTGTTCCCCACTGCCCTCTGCGATAGTGAAGTTCACTAATGAGATCTTATCGAGCAAGCCGACCGTGTCTCTTTGCTGGTCACGCCGTTTTGTACATTCACGGGTCGCTTAAAAACATCTATAGCTTGTATTTTGTTTTGTGTATCATCTTGTAATAATAACATATGTTCTAGATGCCTCTCATTATTATTAGCATTACGTTAGGCTTGAATTCGTTCAAGAGGACATTAAAGAGGGCCTTTCTGTTCCTTGGGGTCGCCCTTTAGTTTGTCAACTACTGTTGGCGCAGCTCTTCAGAGACTAATGTTTATTTTTTGTCTATAGTGACAATAAGCGTCGGCCGAATGTTTTCATTTCTTGTATGCACACAAGCTCCTGAGAGACCACAAGAGGTTCTGTTCTGCCTGAATGGTCTTTCATATTTGAACGAACTCCAACAAACTGGGGCCAATTCCAATAAGAAGTCTTCATATTACTGTGTGTTTGCGCGAAATCATAGCTGAAAGGTCTCTACTTCGGAGCGCATTTACTAAATACGAATACTTTAATGATTCTGTAGTCTCATATTGTTTCTGACTTCATCTACAAGGATTGTTCATTTTAATGGAACTCCGAAATTTGTCTTTACTTCGGTCTGTTATGGGCTAGACATATGGGCTAGGATCAAGTTCCTCCGTACACGCCATATAGATAACCTTGCATAATTGTATTACGTATGTCTGCTAGCGTTATGTCTGCTAATTTATAGCCTATCCAAGGAACATGCGATCCGTAGGGAAAGTTGACAACTCGGGAAGTCTGACAATTAATCACCCGATATATTCACAGTCGATAGCTAATTACCTCTAAACACCTAGACTCGAATTGAAATTCAGCGGGGCTCAAGGCCTCCAATGTTCCATCCCACGCATACCGTGGGGGACGTTGGGGTATTCCTCACCGGCCGTCGTCGTCGTGGTTCCCTGCCTAGCCAAAAAAAAAAAAACTTGGTTGCTACGCGCAAACATTCATGGTGAGGAAGGCACGTCGAGTCCACGTCAGGACATTTCCGTCGAAGTAGGCCGTCGTAGTGCCTGCTCTGTCCGTTTGTCCTCGACAAGGTGCCATAATCAAATGCCATCCTATACGCTCTCCGAATTCCTCGAGTCTGCGCTTCCAGCTTGCCTATATACTCTTCCCCACCGACACCTCCTCGCCCTCATATACCTCCTCGCCCTCGCGAGGTCTCTCGCGATCCTGACGAGGTTGCTGGTCCCTTTCCCTCGAGCAGGGGGGGCGGAGTCAGGGAGCTCAAGTCGAGATGTTGAACCTCGTGGGCGATCAGTGTGCTCTTCGATCTAATTGAGTTAGCTAGCGTGTTGTATCTCCTCGTTTCCCCGGATCCTGCCGAGGTGACCGTGCCTGCCGAAGCTCTCCTTGAGGAAGGCAGGCAGGCCTGGAACGACGAAGCATTCGGCCGAACGCCTGCAGACGACCGGAAAACGCAACGTCCGAAGGTCACTCTCTCGCGAGTTGCTCGCACAGCCTCCGGTCCGATGAAAACGTAACCTCGCGGCGCGACGTTAGGTCGAAAACGGGAGACTAACAACTCAACTCCCCACAGGCGTTCGACGAGGCACCCGGCCGTGCCGTCGTGTGTGTGCGTGCGTGCGTGCGTGCATTGTATTCCGTCTAGCCGGCCGGCAAGCCAGCAGCAGAACTCTGAATCGTTGCATACGACTACGTCGAGGGCTGGCTGAATACTGTAGGTCTTTCAAGCAAGGTCGTGAGTGTAGCAAGAGCGTGAGTTCCACCCCCCCGTCCCCAACCCATCCCGTCCCACCCCGTCCCATTCCCCTCTACACACACCTACCGAAACACTTGACACAGTGCAACGAAGAACGGAGCGACGTCCGTCGATTTCTCGCGTCGATTAGTGTGCTCGAATAGTGGCTGGTGATCGTGGTTGAGCTGTTCACCATCGTCGGCGACGTGACGTCGTCCGCCAACAGCTGCCAGATGATGGACTACTCATACTTGAACCAGGCGGCGCAAGCCGCCTTCGACGCCAACTGTGGCGGGGCGCTCGACCATCAGCTGTGCTCGATGCCGTACGGTTCGCAGCTGGACGGAGCCAGCTACGGCG
>MNPL01021846.1:2835-32404 GCA_002081605.1 Tropilaelaps mercedesae
CAGAACGACTGTTCAGCATGTAAGCAATGTGAAAAAGCCGGCCTATCTAACCCTATGATGCAAGCTTATTGCGTACAAGCTTTTTCGCAAAAGTGTCAGACGGTTTCTCGACAAAATTTTTCTTTGCCAGATATGTCTAGGCTAGACTTAAACACAATAATAGTGATCGTGTTATAAATGAGGCAATTTCTAATATTGCCAACATTTATAAAGCTTCTCTGAAATACGTCAAAGAACGACATTTAAACATAGTTATAATTGTTATTATATCATTATTATTATTATTATTATTATATAAAGCGAAACACCTCAAGGTATTAGCATAACATCACTAATGGTAGAATTCTTCAAAAGTAGCTTAATAACGATATCGCTTTAATGAAAATAACAGAATGGCTGAAGAGGAGCATTAAATCGAAGTTATATAAGCCGAGAAGACTATAATTGTGAAGAAATGCGTTTTCCGAAGTAAATGCATCTTTCGCTTTAACAGGCCACTATACACTTGTACCCTAGGCGCTGATGTTCAGCATTTTATTTGCAGCATGAATAATAGCTAACTAAGCTCCTTGGAAGCTGGTTTGTTGTCGAAATAGCTACCTACTGAACCGTTTGTCTTTTTTCGAGCGTAGCTGTACGGGCTTTCATGACCAATGTGCTAATAAAAGCAACAACCGTTACATTAAAAGATAACCATTTGTCAACTACTAGAGTATTCATACCTGCCATGTATGCTGGTTAATAAAGACGGAGTTTTTATAGAGAATGAAGAAAAAATAGAAGTTCATTTTTGTTTATGCTCAGTTTGCGTGTACATGCAAAGCTGATTACTGTACCAGTCAATATGCTTTTATTTCGAATTTCATCAACCTGGTTTCCATTTTTTCGGGGCACTTCTTTATATAATAAAATCATACAATCTGTTGAATCCGTTGAACTCTATAAGAAAAACCTCAAAAAACAAAGGCATTTCCTCACTTGTTTTTTGTTTTGTTAAATGTGTTTGAAACTCAAAACGTAATATATTGTCACAAATAGAAGCATACTTTTTTCGATTGCGTGAAAGGTCCCCATTTTAGCACTGCCCTTCACAAGAACTGACACATGTTATGCAATATTTCTAAATTACATCGTTAGATTTTGGTGAAAACTGTTTGTGATTACTTTATTTACAAAAAGCTCAATTTGCGTAAAGCTCTGAACATCAGTACAGTACTATAGACACAACAAATCCCTCCCCCTAACTTAGAACATGACTTTAGATTTTATAAAATTATATAGGTTATTACACAATTGCATAAGTTTCAGTTAGCAGTAATATACCAAAAGTGCGCGTTCCTTTCTGTGTTTTGGAGCGTGGGAAACATGTTCTACCAACTCCAGTTGGTGTGTTAGTTGTATTTCCACAAGCATTTCTTCGAAAATATATTCGACTGAATTCGAGGTTCACAAGTGCACGAATGTTTTTAAACCCTATCTGTAGAAATGTGAAAGGTATCGTGTTTGCTAACCCGTTCCTAGCTCTAACTAGATAGCCCGAGTGTAGCTTGAAGCATTACCATTCCGTCCCGAGGCTTTACCGTCCTTCGCATACAAAATGCACATCGCTGGGAAGATCTGCATAAAATGAGCGCTACTTCATTAAACAAGAACACCCTGTACGCCAACGTGCAATTTACTTTTGGAGTTTTCAACACGTTGCGAAGGTATTTTCATATTAGCAAGAGACTTAATTTAGACTGAACAAAAAGGCCTATATAAATATTTAAAGTGTTTAAGTAGGTGCCAAAAATAGGGTGCAAATCAGTTGAAATACTTAGATGATTCAGAGAAATGAATTATTTCAAGAAATCTAGGTTGAACCATCGCAGTCGTTTGATGTTAGTCATAATTTGGATTGAGTTCATAATCTTAAATGGCTGTCATCCACTAGAAAGTTAGAATAATTATCTGAGCAGTCTCTGGACAACAGCCTCATACTGGAAAATAATAAAATGCACGCAAGGCCTCAGGGAACATTTCAAGCTTTTAAAAGCAGCTCCTGTATTTAACAAAGAGTTCTACATGCAGTTTATTTTCCTGCATCCACAAGTGACATTGTATAGTTAGATACTGGGAGATAGAGAAGTCTCTTAAAGCCGCTTTCTCAAGACGTGCTTTATACAAGTAAAGACCTATTCACAGGTTTTTTTAAGTACCTTCTAGTCAATGGGAGGCGCCACATTATGCCTGAACCCCAGGTAGCAGGGAACCTTGCAGACAACAACGAAGTGCTGCTAACTCCGCGGAGCCGATGAGCCAATAGAGACTCCTTCTCGATCTTCGTTGAAAGCCAAGTTAGTACCTTCTACATCAAGTGTACGTTTTTGCGTCCGTTAGAGATCACATGACGCTTCCGTTTTCAGTGAAAAAACTTAATTTACTGTCGGCAACGAACGACACCACGATAAACTAAATATCCTATATATATATATCTTGGCAATAGTAAAGAGCTTATCTCTAAACATCTGTTCTGAGGTTAATAGAGTCAAAAAATGCAGCATTCAAAGATTGACTGCATTTGAAATAATGTTTTACTACCGAAGTAGACTACCCTCCTGAGAAAGTTACTGCTCAGAGATACATTTTCAAATACATTTATTTAATTTCAATTGCTCTGTCGTAAAAAATTCTGTAAGCTCATTTTTGTACCAATATTAATCAATGCCTAACGAAATTATCTGCTACCATTCGTCTCCTCGATGCAAGCATGACAGAGCTCAAATATTATTACTTATATGACTTCATATATTAAACGATTTTACAATACATATCATAATTTTTAAATGTCCCTTTAAATGTCCCGAGAGAGGCTTTGAAGTTTTCTCTAATTGGTCATTAAAGGTAAACAACGTGATCCGATTGATGATGAATATGTATGATGAATATGTAGGCGATATGCTAACAGCGTGGTAAATCAATTACTTCTTGCTAAATGCGAGGTGTACCGCAATAAGACGTTCAACTTTTAACCAACCTTAGATTTTGTTTGCTCAAGGATGGAGATGGAAGACATTCCCCTATGAATATATATTTACACAAGCGTTCGCTGAGTACGGTGAAGGCACCCCAAGACCCACCAAACTGCTGAGGCTGCAACTGGGGCCACACGCTAATCGCGTAGAAAAATTAAAGCTTAATTTCATAATCTCACAACTGACAACTTTGATCACTGCTTCAGCCAAAATCTTGGTATTCACGAATGGTATCCTTTTTGCGGGAAACGGAACGAAGTTTGCTCTGATTGCAAATTTTTTGTAGAGATTTCAGCAATAGCTTGTTGATCGTAGTGGTACCTAGTGCAAAGTAACACGCAGCACTGGGGTGAAAAGTATATGACACTTGTGGCTTCGTTTCTGCAAGAGTGTGCCATGCATACATCCGGGATTAGTACGATAAAAAAAATAATACGATAGAATTTGCACAGAATCAAGGTCAGACTCTTATACGTAATAGATGTTTCTGCTTAATAACGTGAGGCTTTTTTGTAACTGACCTGCCGGAAGGTTTGAAACAAAAATTAATAGTTAAAGAATGCAAATTTAATGGTGAAAACAAACCTATCGGTGTGACATGCTAAACTAGCATTGCTTAGGGCTCAATGACCTACACACTGCACTACGTGAGCTTTGAAAGTTTGCTTCTCTAAGAAACACACATACAAACTATACAGTAGTTACCATAATATTACTGTCCATTCAGCCGACTAGTTTCGCCCGTGTTGCGTTTGAACAGGTTCACGTTACGAACAAAAATACTGCATTCGATTTAAGGCTTTATGTGTTACTTATGTGTGACCTTCGCGTAGATCCATAAAGCACATGACCAAAGTGCAAATCGTGGTGCGCGAACACACTCAGTATATCATGAACATATCCGCAATCCACAAGTCAACATTTTATACAGTATCATGAACATGGTGCTGTAAACTCCGAAGATTGTTCGCGCTGTATCTGGCCTGGAAATGAGCATGAGAAACATTAACTAAAATAACTATAACAGCATTCGTCACTCGGCACGAGGAGGACCATAAACACCTTTTCACACTCATGGCGCTCCCTCGTCGGCATCTACTGGTTCACTTTCGCGGCGGGAAATCTCCTTACCAATCTCAAGGCAAGAGACCGGCTAAACGGAAAGGGTGCCCTCACCCCTCGATGATAAATGCTGCCGAAAAGAAGAAACGGCGAAGGGTAACAAGTGTTGCATGTACAAACGCACGTTTCAGTTGAGATCGCCCCGTTCTTTCAAAACTTTGTTAACACCTTAGCGACCCCAGGAAGTGCACCGATTTTTTAAATAGAAGAAAAAATTGTGTTTATTATTAATTTTGCATTTTTACTCTTTTTAGTTTAAATTAATTTATTTACCGGAGAACCGTAACAGATACAACGGACTCCAGAGCTCCGTTGGGGGATCGTTGGGGGAATCAAGAAATTGTCATCCTTACAGTAACCCTAGTAAAATGAAAATCGCTGTAATACTAGTGAGTTCATGTTAATATGTCGCCAATTTAACTTCAATATCGTCATGCCGAGTTAGTTCGTAGTTTAATTACAATAATAGACCGCTATCGATTTATAAGGTAAGAACTATTGAAACAATAAAAAAAACACAGCTTCGGTAAACATATTACCTTTACCTTTATTCAAGTTCGCTAAAATTTTAAATAAATAAGGCAATAACATATCGTAAAAATGTATATGGATAGTTTATATATGCAATTAGACATATCCTATATTTATAGCTTGACATCGTCGTTAACACTTTTCATCTTTTCACACACAATAGCTTATATATATCCTGGCTTATGATTGACGTTTTCGCATCGTTGACGGGCAAGACTAAGTACCCTCGTTACTAACAATAATTTCCAAGCGGCGTTCGACACATCCCAAAACGAATAGCGTACGTATTCAGATAATAGCGTACGTATCCAGATAATAGTGTAGGTTGATGTACTCTGACATGAGCGAGCATGCCTGTCCTAACCGTACATAACCGTCCACACCGTAGTCGCTATTTTTCGATTAATTTTAATCGACACACTAACACCACGTAGCCAGCGGAGAGTATCGAACGTATTGTTGGCACAAGCTGCCGATAAACTACATTGATATCTTGAACAGATGTTTTTGGCCGCATAATTTTTTAGCAAATATGTATGTCTCTCTATGTTTTTCTGTGTTTGAAGGACAATAGTTAAAGTGATACAGAATTTGCTGTGGACATCTAGATATAACAAATTTGATTAAAAGAATTCGTTCGGTATACGGCCTAATGGAATTGATTACGCTGACGGAAGAATGTTTTAACTTCCCACGAAATTCACTAATTGCAGAGTCAGTTTCAACGATATTCCGTCATTTTTTGTTAAAATACAGCTATAGCTCAATCTTCATTGATTTGGGGGCTCCTTTTTTAAAGGCACCGAATAGAACTGTTCCGAAATGTTGGGATAAAACAAGGCTTTATGCAGGTCTATAGAAGTTTATCCAAATTATATTGCTAAGTTTAGGCAGCTGTACAGGCGTTGCGCCTTGTTTCGTTTTGTTGCTGCAAGAACACCATTTGGCTTCTAACGTACACTTGTAGGTAGACTTGCCCCGTCATAGACAATTAGCCCAAACATTCAAACACAGATAACAAAGCAAAAGTACCCAAAAAAGGATTAGACAATTGGCTGAGCACTATGTACTCATCGCACACATGTTATGATATAGAATAGGATAAATTGAAGCAATAACTATATGTCATTAATATAAAACATTAAAAATATTCATTATGCCAACAGTGTAAGCATACAACACGTGATACGGCTATTAAATAAATATTGCACTTACTAGATTCGGTAATAAGTTAAAAAATAGGTATGTTTGTTGTCGTTTAGTAATTGTCTTTACACGTAGCATGAACGGGCCTTACGGGCAGCAGTGGGCATGTCCTCAAGCCATTTGCAGGAATATGCTCTTCATATCATTAGCGTGATGTAAAACGTATTAATTACTCTAAAATAGGTGAAATTGATCGTTGATAATTGAAGCAGGATAGAAAGTTGAAAACTGACGTTCGATCGGCATTTGCGCAGCATGTCGGGTGCTGCTATGGGCATCGCCCATATCCGAATCGTTTTGCGAAAGCCCTGGATACCCTCTCGTACGTACGGAGGCACAATCTATGCTAACACCATAATATGCAATTGAAATATTTGTTGTCATGGTTTTTGCACCGGGTTTTTTTATATTATTTTTACTATACTAGCATACGTAGGGGCTGCATTATGCGTAATGGATTCACTGATGCATTAAAATTTAGCCATAGGTATAGAGTTTTTACGGCATCATATGTTTGCCAAAATTTATGGTTTCGATATCCATTCATTCATGCTCGCTGGTCATTACTTGAAGTAAATAGTACTATTATATTCCATTGCTAGTCTTGGTACGTTTTTACAACGCCTATAATACTAAGTCGCTCAGAAGCCAAAAAGATCAGCACCCTTTACCCAATTTATACGTAGCAAATATATTTAGGCCTCTATATTATCAGTGCTAGTATTAAAATACGGACAATATTATGTTATTTTTGTAAATTACTTATTACCATTATTCCTATTTATTGCCTAACTATTCCTAATTATTTTATTTATTAACAATATGATTGTTGCTGCTGTTACTTCCAGGATAACCAAACACCATCACAATGCCTTCCCCGCCTTTATTATAACAGTTTGAATACGCTCCACACATAACGTTGACCACAAACGTTTCTTATAACGCTGTGCTACTTTACACGCACTTTTGACATGGTCCCACTATTCAGTTAAAAAGTCTCTGTAGCCTGAACTTTTTAAAGGACAATGGAACATAAGGTTGGTGAAAAAATCCTCGTCGACCATTCTTATTATTTTTAGCTGTTTTATCGTCTACCACGAGGTTGTACTTTGTAGAGCAAATATAGTGTCATTGATACTCACCACCAACTTCATCCGTTATCATATTAGACTGAGCGTTTTAAACACGAGGGCACCAGCATAATGTGGGATTACTATGCACGAAGACAAACAGTGCTATGATCGTGTGGCCACAGTTCTCAACGGCAGGAGAATGTGGGAGGTGACAAACTTATTTCGGAAATGGCCCAAACTTCGTACGCCTCAGAGAAGCATACAGTATATGCTAAAAGTGACCCAGCAGAGGAACGCAGAAGAAAGTTGTTACTTAAGAAAGGCTAAAATTTTGGAAGTTAGGCGCGAATAGTTTAAGGTTATTAAATCACTTCTTAGAACGGCTTTCGCTGGAAACAATCTCATATCGCTAATAAATTACATGTAACATCGCGTTGATTTTTCCCTGTTCAGCGATTTAGCCATCATCAGAGAATTTGTTTTCTTCCTTGATTGGAAGTAGATGCACATATCCAAGTTACAGCAATATATCCAGTTAAACATTGTTATGGAAACGTTCAAAAAGCTACCTAGTCTGTTTCTCTGTGTACTTTCTATATAACGTCGTCCTCTCTCACTGTTCACATGAAGCGCAACTAGTTATAAGGTATATTTAGGCCTAAATATGCAAGGCATAGTTAGAGAAAAAAATAAGACATATCTTCGTTACAATTACATAGTAATGTCTTTGAACCACGATACTCATACAACGTAAGATAAAAAAAAGTGCTCGTATTATGCACTCGGTTGGTTTATAGAGTTTAACTGACTCTAAGAAGTCATGTGTTTACATCCGTAGTCCTTTGAGCGACTAGCTTTTTTCCTCGAAGCTGGTGATATTCGGTCCCTCTTCGGCAATAACGTCCTTAATATGAATAGGCTGAATGAATTGTTTTTTCCGCTCCTCGGCTAACCGCTCTTTCACCTACGCAATCAGACATACGGTTAAAATTCAGAATCAACTCAGAAGTATTGTAAGGGGCTTATAACAAACCTGTGGTTATTTTGAGACACTCTCAGGCTGTCTAATCATTTCTAACTCAAGTCTGGTTTTTAGTTTAGTTCGCTTTCACACCAGAAATCAGGCTAAAGCTTCAAAGCATGCTCTAAAGTAAGAAAAAGGTCAAAGAGAAGTGAGAGTAACCAATCGATGCTTGAATAAGGCGCATCCGAACCAGTCTGCCTTGCACACACATATATAAAATTTTTTTCGGGGCTGACCATCAGCCAACATTTAACGTCCACGGTACCGCTTTTTGCATTACTTCGTGAGACATAAATATAAATGTGCAAGGGCGGGGATTGAACCCGTGCACCTACGCCAACTGAGAATAAGCTAGTGCTACTAAGAAAACCCACGGTTTGGTATAGAACACGAGAGCAATAATTTTGAAATATATTAAACGAAAGTAAAGAGCAGTTTAACACCACTAGTGCGCAAAAGGGGTATAAAACAGGAGGCTGTTTTGTCACAATTTGAATGGTATCGTGAACTCTGTAGAATGCGCCAACGAATTAATTACAATCTCGGATCTGGAGATCCTTAAAATGAAACGAGTGTTCATCTCCGGGGCAATGGCCTGTTTAACAAAGGACTAATCACTTTGTGGTAAGCTTTGTCAAAACAATCCAGTTGGTCAACACCCTATTGCAACTACTAAAACGACCTGAAGGCGTGGCCTGTTTTTACATTAACAATGGATTTGTAAAAAATTGATTTTATATTTTGGGAAGCATGTTTCTACTGCAAATTTGCGATGGAATGGAAATTATCACATCGGTACATTCAGTTCAAATAGGAACATTGAATGCGGTGCCGCATTACAAAATTTTTTTAGCAACTCTTTCAACAACAAGGTGTGACATTGAAACATAATTTGAGCTGTGTTTGAATTTAATTTTGCTGCACCACTTTGACGACATCGCCTGCTAAACAGATGCACGCGCATGTATGAGTGAACTGTTCATGTTTCACAAACCGGCACTGCATGCAACACCCGTCATCTACGAGGAAGCAGGAATTAATTTACCGCTGCATGCAGATTACATTAGGGATAGATAGAAAAAAGGGAAAAGTGTCAAAAATACTCAAATTAAATTTACGTTTAGCGAAAATCTTTAATAGAAACATCGGGCACGTCGGGGCGACCGAGCAGTTCACGTTTCTGTGATAGCCACTGAAGTGCAAATAACAGAAAAGTCGACAGTACGTATCCCAGGAAGAATATGAAAGAGTAAAAAATTTTGGGAATTCAAAGAACAAAAAGAAACCGCGACATTTACAAATACTACGAATAACCTGGACAAATAAAAAAACTACCGAATTCAGTTGATCTAATCAATCGGACGTTGGTTATGATATATGAACAACAAATTATGATGTATTGTATTAAATCATAGCAATAGATATAAAGAAAAATTTCTTTCTGTTTTGAAAAAATTGTTTCTGTTACTGCTTTTTGTTCTCATCCGCTTTCCGGCCAATAGAGTAACCATCTGTAATGACGCACAAGTCGTACTTAATGTGCACCGTAACAGTAGCACAAGAAATCTTCTTCTGTTTTCTTTTATCCGAATCTATGACATCGCCAGCAATGACAGAAAATTAACAGCAAACCAGTGGTCTAACGAGTAGCACTACAAAACCTATTAAAAACAGATCACCAAAGATAATGTACAAGAGTGTTGGCAGATTTACGTCATACGTAAAAATGTACCTTACGCAACAGAAACTATTATTTAATGCTATACAAAAAACGAATCGGTTGTTTTTGTCTGCAAGTACACGTTGAAAAGTTCTGTCGTACTGCACCATTCGAAATAGTGATCACTGTAGCATTCGAAGAATGGTAAAGTTGCATACTCACCTCAGACGTAAGAATTACTATCCGACCTTCTATTTTTGGACTTAAGCGAGCCTGCTCATGCTCCACGTTGTCTAGCGAGGGTTGACGTGCACCGAACTGATTACGTCGAACAGAAGCATCTAATGAGATTCCTCTGCTAAGCGATTGCTGTTTGTGGCTGTGCCCGTGAGCCTCTTCCGCCATACGAACAACGCTATGCCTGTTGATGACATCCGTTTGATGTATATTTTATATGTTAATGAACACCAGCATATAGGTAAGCCATACATTTTACTTCGAAAATGGAGACAACGCTAGATTGAACTTTTGTATGATAAAAACTCTGGCTTTTCCTTAAAGCAACAACAATAGGGGTTGTGCCTACCACCGAGAACTTATTTTTAATGATTAAGAGGAGTCATTTTGAAATTCTTAATCAAACTTCTCAGTCCTCAAGCGATGAGACTGGGATGTAAATGGTTGCTAATCGTGTCGAATAAAGGGTCAAGGAGAGGTATAGATCCCATCAAATAATTGTGTTATCTTAAAAAGCGATATGTTAATATAAGATGTCGTAAGTTATACACAACAGAATAATCATATTTGTTTGTTTAGCTCACATTGGTTATTCCGTCTTATCATAACGCTGTTAAAAAACTGTTTAGATCATGAAGCTATATTATGCAAAAAATACGTATAAAACAATATCAATACATCATTTCAAAAAATGTACCCGCAATGCAATGGTAATATACATGTCCTGTCCTATTTTACCAGTATAAGTCAAAGGTTTACACCTCAATCGAATCACACCTTCTATTTTTCAAATACTCAGCACTCTAACAGAACGTGCTGGAAAATATTTTTGATTCGTAAATGTCACTAACGTAAACTTATTTACAGATTTACACCTCGGGCTAACGTAAGGACGTGTATGCTAACAGTGATTTAACAAAAAGCCAAATCTAAGATGCTTACAGCTGGATGATTAACATATTGGACCGACTTCAATCCTCTGTAACATATCTTATGTTGAAATTCTTGCAATTTGTTAGAACTAAAATAGAAAAGCGTGAAATTAATGCCAAACCACGATTTATTGAATTTCACATCATCTTTATTGAGTGGCATATATTTCGAATAATATCCAGACAAACAATTCAGCGGAAAGAAAAGTTGAAGACAGGATAAAATCGAACGAAAAATATGTAATTTGCAGAATATTATGTTAACATCATACCAGATTTGGTGGTATCAATTCGTTTGCTTGACAGACCGAACAGGCCCTTTCAATAGACTGGGACACTTTAGAAAGATTCAAAAAATCGAATTATTCCAGACGAAGTAAACAGGAAAACAAAAAAGTATATGCAGTCGAAATGGTAAAGGTACAACAATCTTTTCCTTTTAGCATTTCCTTTACTCAGCTAACAATCTAAACTTACCCTACGAACAATGGCCAAGTCATATAGAAGTTAGTAAGCCTATCATGCAGCAGTCTTTCGATAAATGTGTTAATTATTCACCTACGTCGATTATTAGTTTGGTTGGGTCACTTCGCTTGACTAGATCACAATGCACACATTCGAACGCAAGTATGTGTATTTTAGTCAGCGCTACAAACCTCCTTGAAAGGGCGACCAGACTTTGTCTATGATGTGTGTGAGGGTGGTCCTGGGCCCCCGTTAGCAGCTTAATCGCCTGGAAATGATTCTGGACGGCTGTGCACAATTCAGGGGATTCATCGTCAGCCATCTGCAAGGGAAGAACGCGGGAACACAGGTTGCCTAAGTCTAGATGAGAACATTTTAATAATCATAACTCTGAAAACAGCACTATGTTGGATTGTGGTTTATTGAAAGTTTCTCTTGTTGCCTTGGACGTTTTTTCATCTCTGTGCTTTATTCCAAAAATTGTAGAAGCATAACATACCAATATGGGCGAATTCTTGAGAACATCATAACCGTCTTTGCCTTGATAGAGGTACATCTTGGTGACAAGACGGTATTTTTGGGTCATGTCAAGCATCTCATCGCCAATCTTCACGTGTTGAGGATTGATTCGGCTACCGGGTGGCTGTTGAGGGTCGAACGCAAAGGAAACCCCAGATACCTGAGAAGGAAAACCACGGTACTGTTGTTCGCGTTTCCGCAGAGCTCTTACAACACAGTGTTGGCGTCAGGAGTTCTAACAGGGTGCATATGACCCTCTAAACTACCCACTGTAGACAGAAAAGCGTGCAATAAAACAGGTATATAAAATTAAACACGTGGAATCCTTTGCAGATAACATTTTAAGTAATTGACTGGTAAATGTGCTGCTAGAAGCAGTTACCTGCGGAAATCGTCCCTCAAGTTTTGGATATTGGCTCACACCGTTTTCAAGAGCTCCCACAACTTGATGGCCAGAAACTTCCACAACAATTAAGCTATCCATCATCGGAAGAACTGTCACCTGGAAATCGGATACGAGGTTAATATATCAAACAGGTCGTATACGCAATCTACTTCAACGCATGCTTCATCTTTAAACACTTGCACCGGTTTAATTCTGTTATTATATTAAGCTACTGTAAAAAGTTACCTTTTTCAAGAATTGCTTATCTATATTTTTTTCAGGCCTAACCATCGGCCAACATTTAAGATTCACGGTAGCGCTTTCTGCATCACTTCGTAAAATGGACCCCATAAATGCAAATGTGCAACTGCGGGGATCGAACCCCTGTACCTACGTGTTTTCCTTCGGTCGCAAAGCGCACGCGAATGCGCCAAAGTGCCAAGCTCGAACTGCTTAGAATTGCGAAGAATTGCTTATCTAGGTGTGGTGAGGGTGCACAGGTGGTTCAACGTATTTAACTCAAATATTTATTCTATACATACGTTTACCAGCTGTTTAACGAAAATTGCGATTTAGTGATATAAACATAGTGCGATGATGATTTCTTCTGCGCAATTTACGTACTAAGTCACGCATGGTGAATGGGCCTTTTGGATGAACTCGATCGGAACGTAAGGTCCCTGAGTTGAGCAATGCTAGGTCGGAATGCGTCGCAGCAAGCATGACATCCGTGACGAAGTTTCCTAAATTAGTCTCCGACGTACGAATCGAACTGAATCGACCGTCGAGTTCTACCGAAAAGTGGCCTAACACTTCGTCCATTTTACCTGTGTCACATAAACAAATCATACTTAATATAAGGGCGATATATTTTTGCAAATACTCTGTTTGATAAGCTCTATTGATAATGATACATCTCTTTAAGTACTTGACCTGTACAGTTGCATCACACAGTGAAGAGGGTATAACGAAAACCCCAACCCATACTATTTTGATGCAAATATTACCTTAAAAGTAAAGCTGATTGAAATACTAGCGACCACCTTTAACTGTTAGTAAATTAAATATGCGTCTCTATGACTTATTCGACGTAACACTGGAAGACTCAAGCTAGTTTGTCGCATTGTTCAAGAAAACACTCAACGAAATGAATATATTCCTTGTGTTCCTCACCAAAACAAATAAGCCAATATTATTGCTCGTGTCTCACCTTGGACTACTTCGTCGTACTTCTTAAGGGCTTCTACGAGTCCCTGATCTTCCTCGTACTCAGATGTGACGTTTATTTCTTCAATATGTGTATCAACAGGTCCCTCCGCTTTAAACGTTAGGGTGATCTTCGACAACTGGCGGAAATCAGTCCCCGATTTTACAATATATTTTTCTGCAACAATCACGTTGACATATTTAAACTAACTTACGCCGTTTAAGACAATCAAGTGCATAGTGATGGAACCCATTAGTTTGGCATTATGGGTTACGAATAAACAAAATAACGATAAATGGCTTATAATTACATTCTAATTAACTCACTAAACATTTTTATTTAAGTTTCCCTTGTCAAAGTATATAGACTACTGAATTTGGGGGATGAATAAATTGAAAATCGGCTTAACCTATCAATCTGTTTCAGTCATCAGAAATTTCATTAAACAAGATACTCGCAATGTACCCTTCCTAAATTTCATCCGAAAAGAGGATTGCATCATTCATAGGTTTCTATTTTTTCAAACGTACCTCCTCTCTTCTTGACGTCGTAAACGTGGTCATGTCCACCGAGTATAAGATCGATTTCATCGACGTTTTCCGCCAGTCGGCAGTCGTTAGGATATCGCATATGCGTGAGGGCGATCACGTAATCACATCCATGATGAGGACCTTTCAGAAGTTGGGCTAACCTACGACCTTCGGCCACAAAGTCTCGGAACTCAACCTGCTCTGGATCAATTGTTGCCAATGTAGCTAACCATTCCTCCTCAACGAGCCCGATGAGCCCGATCTAAGCAAACATAGAAAACAAATAAACGCGCAATTAGACAGAACAAATGATATAATTTTAAACTTGCACACAAATTGTATTGGATGTCAGGCGGAACGATAACTACGAACTACCCGTGATTTCACTTCACGTTGTGTGATTTCATTTAATTTTTCATGTATAGGTCGCGAGATATTGGGTTGCCTTACCAAATACTTTAGCATCTTGGAAAAATGATTTTGGAAATATACTTTTGGCTAACAAAGCTATTAGGCAAGATTTGCCTGCTGAACAGTTTTGTCCAGATATTACTTCCGAGCATCTATAAATGCGAGAAGGGTGTATGTTGGACGTGTCTTCGAAGTTGCTAACTCAGCGTACCCACTTTAATGTCAAACGTTAGGGGCGGTTGCAGTTTATCGGATTTGAATTTCACCCAGGTTTACTTTAGGTTGCGCGAATGGCATGCCGTTAAATTTTATAAGGCATTTAACCTCTAGTTGTGACTAAAGACAGACATGTGCATGTATATTTGTTTTAATATATATGACTAGAGATAATAAGATAAATGATTCATACAGCGATACAAATGCTAGCATCACATATTACATAATCATTATAATTGTATTTTTCTACGTAGTTCGTCGTCTATCAACATAGACAGCGGGCTAGTTGCCTTACAATTATGATGAATGGACCTACAAGTGCCTAATAAATCCTCGGCGACAAGCGGCTACAAAGAGTGTCATAACATAATAATCGTAACTATTTGGAGAAAACTGTATCCACAGAATTTTTGCTGAAGATCATTCGTAAGCTTCGGCGTGGACTGAAGTACCAAAACAAACCCTAATCGTAAGTACTGACGTACATACAAGACTCGAGCTGTCAGACAACAGCAACAGCAGTACAGGCAGCAGCAGACTGCTCTTCTAGAAAAAGCATATTGCAATCAGTTCATTAATGAGCAAATAATTTTTTTTATACGTTTAAGCAACAACATGTAGAAATGATAAATTGGCAATATCGATAATGCAGAGTTTTATAATTATATTCCCATATTTTACAACTTTGATTGACGATAGATTAATCAATATTTTAAAAACGGAGAGCCTTCATGGTGTTTCTGAGGTTATTCAAATCGATATATTCTGAAAAACAAAAACCAGCTTGATTAAGACATGTTGGAGTAGTATCTATTACCTTTTTTCCGCCGCGTTCTACAATGACGTATTCTAATCCGTCAGCGAGCAACCTATGCGTTTCGTTGTCAATGACGTTGCTAATCAACCAAGGGAATTCACACTTCTCTTTGAAATCGACCAAGTTATCCACGCCGAAATCTGTTAAGCAGATGCACAAAGTGCCAAACATGAGCTCTTACATCAAATGAGTACAGAAGTTAAAAAAGGTTTGATTTTCTCAAAAACTATATTACTTAACGTTTTGTTTACATAACTTGCAAAACGTCTCACTTTATTTTAATGTACTCCATACCCACTTTGACTACTTTTTCTATCAGTTGGGCAATTACCATGGTAGCTACAGTACAACAATCAACTTCTTTCCCCTTAGAAGTACGTTCTGGGGAATTCAGAAAAAAGAAAACTTTAGCTATTGTGCTGTTTGTCCATTATAGAACCTTTGTTTAATCTTATTGGCCCCCGCAAAGATCAATTGTTGTTGGACGCACTAAATGCTAGTCGTACACTTTTCTCGGAGCACAGCCGCTGGTTATCAAGATTAGCATTTGAATACGACGCGAAGAAAATATTGCAATTTTATTTCGTAAGGATGCTTTTGCTTAATCATACGTATGAAGCACTCACCAAAATCGTGATTTCCGTAAACGGCACAGTCTGTTCTTATGCTGTTGAGCACAGGAACCATTTGATCGCCTTTCGTGAACGTGCTCATAATTGAGGGCGCTAGTACATCCCCACTGAAGAGTATCAACGGATTAAGTGAGCTCATAGACTTAACTACCGTACAAAAACGCGCTGCACCTCCCACAGGTTCTGTTGACTGCGGCTCAACGTTGTAGCAATCATTAAAATGTAGAAGTGTAACTATCACATCCATGATTGATAACTGTGGAGTTTATCACAAACCGAATAGGCCGTTTTTCGCCCAACAAGAACTGCAAAAAAGATCGAACGTTAGTGTACTATATTATGTATTTTTTGCTTGCACTAGGATTCATCTCGCCACGATGTTCTCGATGGTGATATGGACTACAACTCTCGTTAGTAGGGCAATGTTGAGTAACCATTAAAAGCACTACGCTTCCTGTAATTATAAGTTTAGCTTCATGAAGATACATGACCCGTGATATGTACATGAAAGATTAATTTGACTGTAATGCTTTAAAAAAATATATATACATATATATATTTTTTATATATACAAAAAATATATATATAAAAAAAATATATATATATAAAATATATACATATACGTTGTGAGGCATCAATTTTTAAAATACGGAACAAGCATTTGTATCCCAAACTGATTTGCGATGTTTCGAGTTCTGTAGCAAGGTAATTAATATCATACGACGTAGCTTTTTATATTAATGACTGTTTTCAGCTATATGTACATAAAGGAGACTAATTTTACTGTCAGTGAAGACGATGTGCTTCTCGTTCTTTGAGGACATATTGAAATCGGCCGATTCTTTATAATATCGTCAAGCTGCTGATTTTCTACTGGATGAAGACATAGTATTAGATGCTGAATGTTTTAGGTCGATGTCGTGTTGCCTAGACCATTTTCGCCCTGAGTAAATAAGACCCACAAAAGAATTGTTTCTGAGTATCTTAGTGTACCTTTTGTGTTGGATTGTACCATCAAGGCGATGCAACAACAAAGGGGATGCAGTAAGCCCACGGGCACTAATCCCCGCTTATGCCTTAGTTTGAGGTTTCCTGCTCTCATTTCATTTTTCTGTAAGGTCTTGCTGAATGTCTTAGGTGTTCCAACACAGATTCCGATTACCGTGTTCGACTTGGCTCTTCTCTAATTCCTTTTATACTGATCGTCTATGGCAATCTCCTGACATGCTGGACTTGCAAAGCACGAATTTGCTAACCGTTTTATATGCATAATAGGTCAAGGCCATTCAGCTGATCCACATCAAAATTCTACGATGTACTACGCTCAAATGTGATATTCCACGAGACTCTATTAATCTAGTTCATACAGAACGGCTATATAGTATTGCAGATGTTCAGATGTACCATAAAACTTCAAAAACAAATCGTATTAAAAGAATTTTTGGTCCAGCAAATTATCTACGCAGCGACCATATCATCCATATAAATAGCCAAAATTGAAAAGAAACAATGCATACTCCTTCTGGACTGCCCGGTTTTTCAATAACCAAAACCGTGATAGCGTTGGTAATTTCGTATTTGAATTAGATGTTGGAATTAGCTCACACTTTTGTATTTTGCAAACTAACACATGACTCACGGCATAATAATAGCAATAACAGTAATGATGACATTAAGTGTTACAAATGTTTTTGAAACGTTTCGGACAATTTTCTTTACACTTTTTCCTATTTTACCAATGAAATTTTGCCTGCCTCGTAGACAGATGGAGAGAAACTTTTACCCATTGATCGATATTTGAACCTGTAGGTTCAGCTCAACCATCTAAACACGGTAACTATTGTCCAAACGAGCTGTCCATTTGTTCTTTGCCACAGTGCTTTACAACTTTATTTTAGTCCTACAAATATATTGTCATGTTCGAAAACCCTTTTTGCTTATTCTCGCATTTAAGAAAGCGGAACCTTGTAACATCCGGCTAAAGATTTTCTGGCTGACTGCCGACCTTTGGGCGCGTTGTCTGTGCTGAGCGCCATAAACTCGATACTATAAAAGCCCGGTCTGGATTTAAACACTGTACTATCGGAACGCTGAACTGAGAGAAGAGCTACAAGCCTTTTTTATGTATTAATAGTACAACAATTTTGGCTGACAAGGTTGACGTTCATATGTCCGATTCAAGGAATAACTGGGTGCTAGAAAAAGATATTTCAAAAAAAAAATTTGGTTGAATGCGAAGGAGCGCATAAATATCTGAAAACTGGATTAATGGGTGGAGAAGATACCGATTACAGAAACGATACTTAGCCTATTACAAAGTAGGCGTCGCTCCGGCAATAACAGGCCTTTTTGAAAGCAAAGGTCTTCAACTATTTCGTTTTTCAGCAAGCTAACAATAGGTACTGTTGCACGTTGTATTATATATACATATATATATGTCAATGTACTAACGAACATGGACGCTTGCAAAATGGATAGTGCAGACAGTAGTATTTAGTACAAAAGAGGATTACTTGAAGCTACGTTCAGCGACTGCAGGACTTAATGGTCGTTTGCGATGGTGCGTCATGACGATGCACCTTTGGTGAAAAGATTGTGGATTTAAATGTCTTGTAATAGCAAACCCAAAGCAACGATCGCATGGGATGTGCCTGGCGTTGCATTTTTGACGTTTTCGACAAAAGAGGCAGACGGATACATCAAATAGCGTCTACGATGATGTTGACAATAAGCCAGAAAAAAATTGCTAAATTAGCGGAGACAAGGTCCTAAAAAAACGGCACAGAAAATTTCCTTCAATTTGTATATATAATTGATTCGATATACGCTGCGAGCTTCGGTAAAATAGATATTTTAGTGCTACTTATGTGCTGTTAGCAGTGCTACTTATGTGTTTTTCTATACTTTACCATCTTGTTAAAAAATGTATTTCTGGAAACTGGTTTAAAATAATGTATACTTTCTCTAATAATGCATTCTCGTAGTATATATTTTGATATATTGCTCTGAAAACCGATGGATTGGGGCACATATTATGGAAAATGATTAATGCTGGCTCCATCGCTTGTCCTTATCCTGGTTAGTCTATTTTTTGAATATGATGCATTACTGTACCTCATAAGATTGACTTCTTGTTAATATAAACTTAGACAGGCTTTTATTAACTTATATTTAGAGTAGACCATTGTGACATGAGATGGAATAAAATTCACCCTCTTGCACGCTGTGTTACAAATGAGTAAGTTATATTTCACCCTACAAATGGGTAAGTATGAATTAAATGGAGGCTTTATTTGACGGTACGTACGATGCCTGCGTATCTTAGAAATCGCACTTAGCTTACATTTCTGCATCCACAATACGAAACAGTCATGCCTAAGGATTATTTAAATGCATAATTAATTAAGTCTAGGGATGTATTTATTAAATTTAATTTCATAGTGGTTACACCGTTTCGACAATAAGAAGTATTTGAAATAATTAAGCTCATTAATGGCAACTAATAAGATAGTTTCAACATTTTTGTGCCATTATTCTGTATTATAATGTGAAAACCCACCGACCGTTAGCGCAAGAATACCACTTTACGATAAAAATCGTTTTTTGCCATATTTGGTTTGAATAAGACGACAGCAATCCTGTCCAAAATATCGACAAGTGTAGAAATAGTGCAATCGCATCAAAAACCGGAGGTAACAATATTTTAGTTCAACAAAATCTGTACTTTCTAGTCACATAAAGAAGTTAATAATACGTTTTATGCTCCGTTGCCAAAACTTCGTAAAAGAGATGAATATAGGAGATTCTGAATGAAATGCTAAGTATGTTCTTGCATAGGACAAGGACGTCCTGACGATACAAGCGCTGCAACATTCGATGCTCCTGCGTGTCAGACCATCAAAATTCCCGGACCAGCGAAGTCTTCATTTCAAAAGAAAAGCGAACAGAGCTGGTAAGGAAGTTCCCATATTTGAACCAGTACGATTCTAAAGAAGGAAATTCATCGCCCAACTGATATCCCAGGTATATACGCATATAGAATTAAATATTCTATGTAAAGATCTGTAAATATAATTTGGTATTCAAACCTACGACAGACCTGTTTGGGAAAAACGCTCTTAACGGATATCGTAAAAATTTATTATAGAAGCAATAGCTACAAAAGGAGTATCGCTATTCTAATGTCAGCTGCATGTCAAAAAATAGTAGAAAGATCGTAGAAAGACGATCGATTTGCTTAATTATCAAACAGAAGAGCCTCCTAAGCACATGCATCTGAACATTATGGCCTCAGAAAGAAAAACATATAGGTGAAGAAGTGCAGTCTCAATCTCTAGAGTTTGTCAATTTTTCAGATGCCATGTAATTATATTCCTACGTATATATATCAGAATATATAGATAAATTCGTCTCCACCTGCCTAGTCAGCACTTAGTCCTACTCAGCACAACAGATCTTTCTACCAAAATTGAATTATTTCAATGGTATCAAATGCCAACATCTAATTATGTTGTCGTGTACCACCCATGAGTTACTCCTAATATACTCAATAATATGAGACTCAATAATAGCATGAGGCTGAAAGACTTTTCGTTTTCTGTGGTTAGCTTGTGAACATGCGAAAATGTAAGAACTACATTGCGTTTCCCAATCTAGCCGATCAGTGGCTACCGTAGAACCCCAGTTAAACATATTAGACAAGTAAAATATTTGAAAGCACAAATACAGCTCTTGTTGGTTTAATTTTCTTATTGTATTACGGAAAAACGCGTTGAAAACATCTTGCTGAAGAATATTTATAGTATACTCAATACACTTGCATGTTTTTAAGCTTGGTGTCTATTTACTGCACAAAATGTGTTTTAAGATTTTCCTTGATTAAATTTGAATGTTAAGCTCGAATGTTTAAAATTCAATTTATAAATGCGTTCCGTGGACCACAAGCCATCGGCGCCGAAGGGTGATTAAACCTGTTTCCATTAGAATGTATATCAATGGGTAAAGGATAAAATGAAATCTAAAAAAATTTATATCTTTTTTTTATCGAATATTTTTCAAATGCTTAAAGCGGTAATGCTCAAGAATACAGTAAACTGTCTGAAATTGTAAGATTACATACGGCGTATGGTTTATGATACGCAACAAATTATATACTTGCTAAGTTTTTTATATCAATGGGAAACAACAGGCGTATTTTGCGTAAGATACGCTCACATAAAGTTCGTGTCGCGTATGTAACACAATTCAGAAAGCCTTGAAGGCAGGGCTAGAATAACATTTTGTAACATAACTCGTACTCAGAGATAAGTGTATTTTTAGTGTAGATAAGTAAAAAAGCAGTCTGTCCGCCAAATTTTAAGTCTATCTACTGCCGTTGGTAGGTGTGGGGTCTTCTTCTTTTACAACTACGACCGCGCCGATGACATTGATACTAACAGAGATATTTCCGCTGGTTTTTTGCTTTGAAGGAAACCTTGTTCGTGCAATTAGACACGTGTTGTCAATCTATTTCAATTTTGTCTTTGAAGTTCAGTTCACGCACTAGTAGTGCATACATATATACTTCAAACCGTTGGATTTTTCTCAGCCTGTGACTCTGATAGTCTCTTGTATATCCCTATGCTGTGTCCTAACAATCGATATTACAGCTCTAAACAGCGTTGTATCTCATCCTTGAAATCGCTATATAGTGTACAGCCTACAAATTGGCAGTTAAAAGTACGCCGTTTACACATTTGCACATATACACTGTAATATACGCAACTGATGATGCAATTAACCTTACAATTATATTTCTCCAAGTGTTTCATTAAATAGGAGCTTTTCCAACTTGGGCATGTCAAACGATATGCCCAATTGCATCTAGTGAAATCGGATACAAACAAAATGTAACTAAAATTGTAGAAATTTAGAAAAGAAAATAGACATGTAGAAAATCGATAGTCGAAGACATGTCACGCCATTACAGATCATCACATGATTATCGAATTGTTATCCGCAGAAACGAAACATTGCTTAGATAAAATTAGCGCAGCCAGACCTTGTGTAGCATATATAACGAAACGTGACATGCACATGTGAGGTTTTAAATTAAGCCTAATCCGTTCTTCTCTTGCGCTATGAGAAGATGTGAAATAGGATGACAGTGAAACTTCCATTATAGTAGCTTGATCAGGCGTGTAACACAATCTAAAACAAATGTTACTTACAAATCTAAAACAAATCAGTATCTGTTCAAAGGATGCAAGTCACTGCATAAATGAGCTGGAATATTTTGCCTAACAAGTAAAATGCACAAAAAAAGAGGAATAAAGAAGTAAACTGAGAGTTAATTCTGTAGGAAGTATACATTTTACAGTCGGAATTAGTTGCGCATTCGGACCTCGAGGGTCATTTGCGCACGAATCACACAAAACTTATGAACTGTAGAACAAAAAAAACCCATCAAACGACACTAATGAGTTGACTATTAAATACAGCTGACTTTAATACAAACAGACACAAAGCCATTGACTCATATTCGGATTTTATACATGTTTGTTTAACTGCGGTTGACTACCTTTAAAGTTCTGAAAAAGTTGGCCTGGTATGTTCTCAATATATGAGTGATTATGTGAGGATTACATTAACACATTTGCGTTGTTTATGCGGCTTGCTCTAACAATCACCGACGCTCACCTTTTCTTTTACCATTTCTTTACCTACTGATTACTGCCAGAGAGAAGTACAGACTACAGCGTTTCCACAAACATCGAAAAACCTGCAGGCAGCACGGACAATTTAAATATGCGATAACGATTCGAGTAAATCAGAATTACAACCATTAGCATCATTCACTTTTATATGAGCGCCGCCACAACTATATCTTCCACTGGATTCCCACAACAAATTGACGCTGCTTCAATGGGTAAATCAAGTTTCAAATTTAACTGAAATTCAATAAGTTGACTCCATTGCAATCTCAGCGAATGTATGAAACACGTATGCTGGGCAAGTAAAGATTCATTTTTGACAAAACTTGCTGTGAACTAAAACAGTTCTCAGGTACGCTTACGAAAAGAAACGCCACATACGGTTAAAACGAATTCAAGGTACATATATTTCTGCAAGATGCGTTTTATCTGTCTATTAATCGATGCGTATCACCTAAGAGCCGCGGTTTTATTGTCGTTATATTATGATGTTTATTCTAGTCGGCCTTTTATCCTCTTTTGCAGATTCATGGCAAGAAATAGGTCTATCTGTTGTGCGTGGTCGGTGCTTAACTGCACTGGTAAGTCTGCTAGTATGGAAACTCGCACTTTGCTTGCTACTTGCGAATATTGATTATCCGGTCCGAGAGAGACAATCTCTATATGTATACGCCACAGAAAGCTTCGTATCCACATTGTTGTGACTGAAGCTCAGCTTATCGCTGCTTAATGGCTTATTTTTACCATTCATTTCGTTATAGTATTCTGACAAAACGGGTAAATATCGCAGGCGCCTGCAACTGATTCTCATCACTTTATCTTGTTGCTTGTTTAGGCGATCCATTACGTACGTTTCCACGGCTTGCTCCATTATCCAATAAATGATTGTATCGTTCCACGAATTTTCCACGACCTAAGAAGGACCAATTAAGCAGCCAAGAGCGTTGCTTCATTGGAATGCAAAGTTACGACTTTCCTTTCAAAGAGCTGCTCATTAAATTTTTAGAAATCAAAAGCTCACTACTGTCGACCGTCAATGTTTCCAAACATACCGCGGTGTCTATGCTGCATGACACAAACATCTACTCATATCTGTCTTAATTTCCGCTTATTAGCTCATTTGTTCAAGGGTTCCGCGCCGCAAAATGGTTCGGCAAGGTCTCGACGCGTCCGTTTGCTGAACTATGCTCCAGTAGGAGACCGAGCAGCAGCTGAGTGAACAGCAGTGATTGATGTTCGAGAGCTGTCAATCTGATTATAGGTGACCTTGCGATTGGTAGCACGCTAGCTATCTTACAACGTGACAGGATGAAACAGCATTATGTGCGCCATCGACATATAAAAAGTTTTCACGCACCCTTCACGAAGGCAAGCGCCCTGTTATTCGGCGATTCTATCGAGCACTGGGTCTATGACATAACTTAATAATTAAT
This sequence comes from Tropilaelaps mercedesae, assembly GCA_002081605.1. Classification (NCBI taxonomy): domain Eukaryota; kingdom Metazoa; phylum Arthropoda; class Arachnida; order Mesostigmata; family Laelapidae; genus Tropilaelaps; species Tropilaelaps mercedesae. The sequence goes on from MNPL01021846.1 coordinate 26,942, forward strand.
TAATTAGTAATAAGTAATTAATTAATATACGCGTTAAGCTTCAAAAGGAGCAACGCTCGGCGCGTTCGCTTCTTCGCAGGCTTGCAGTCAATACATGGTTCCGTAATTCATAAACGGGTTCATATAAGCGTTCTCTTAAATAAGCAAGCTAGAGGAGTACGTCGCATAAGACGATATTGTTTTCCAAATTTTCCAAAAGATATTTCCCGCCTATGCCACTGTTGCACATTTATATTTATAGAGCCAGTTTTACGAAATAATGCAAAGAACGCAGCCATGAACGTCAAATGTTGGCTAATGGTCAGCTTTAAAATATCCGGTTGCTGGTTAGATTAACGAGCGGTAAATGCCGTCCTGTAAAAAATTTTTTTTGAAAAGTATATTTGTCGAAAGCATTTCAAGGACAGCTCTAGCAAGGAAAAATTCCCTGTATAATAAAGTGCGAATAGCCATCTCGGCATGCGATGAACATTATAATCGACGCAGGTCGTACGATCATTATGTGGTCAATGAAGCAACTACTACAGATATAGTAGTTCCGATGACGGAAAATATATACTACGAGTCTCTTACGGAACCTGAGTCTAGATACGCACGTGATAGCAAATATTAATTTTGCTATTTTATGTCAAGCACGTTGCGCTTTAACGTCTATGGACGACGCATTTTGTGCTAATGCTCGTAGAAAATGATTGCCCTTAGGATTAGAATGTTTATTATGTTCACAGGAATACTCTTGCTAGACTTACGATTTCGCAAGGTATGCTCGCTAATTCGTGTCAATTGTAATGAAATTATATGTTGCATTATTGTAATTACATAGATTGTAAATATTTAGCGACGGTGGCATTGCATTTCGGGCCATATGTACTTGTTACAAGTTATATTGCATAGCTAACCTAATATCTTTAAGCTAGATCAAGGCACGTGCAATCTTACGAAGAGAACCGTTTCATAAATGTTCAAAAAGTTCTTATTTGTTCACTGTTCCTCTTTGTACGATCATATTTGGTTTGATTATAATTGGTTTTGCTTACCAGGCGAATTTGTGAGTATAACTTGAGCTTCTAGAAGAGGTGTTTTGCTAGTTACTATGAAATTTTTAGTAATTAGATGCCGTTAGCCTTATTAATAGAGCGATAGTTTTCGAAATAACCTAATAAGTAAATCGCGATCATTAGCTTGCTTTAGGTAAACGTGTGAAGCATATTATGTGCTATTGTTCTATATTTTACAACGAGCGTTACACTTTATTGACTCAAATTGACCCAGTCCCGTAGACCTACTATAGCGCCATTTATTTCGCTTTTAAAATATAAGTACAGACATTCAATTAGAAGTTTAGTTGCTCTTTTTTCGTTAGCACTTTGCAGATACCTGGTCCGCTTCCAAACCATCCTCTCTCTCCTGCACTGCAGATCACACAGGAGAAAGTAATTGGAACAATAACATTTTGCAACTGGAGTTCGATTCTAACGCCACTTTTGCCTGGCAATTACTTTATTCCGTTTCAAAATATTAAGCAATTGAAGCTTCGTATAAACACAAATCAGATACACGCAGATTATCTGATCTAGTGAGTTGAGACTCTTACCAAACTCCCGTCTCGTTGACCGAGCCAGCATACCTGCACCATTTGAAACACTCGATTAATGTTTATAAACCTGTATCCAATATATACATTGAGACGGGACAGGTACGCAACGGATTTGACTTACTCAGTTCAGAAGCCACACTTTTGCTTTCCTTTCCGTCGAGACAGTGAACGATAGAAGCTTTCTACGTGAATTCTTCTCGGCGACCCGCTCACATCCGAAAGGCCTCTGCGTTCATTCAACATTATTTATCCCAACCGATTTGCGCACAAGTCATGGAATCAGTAAACCAAGAACATACACGTAAACTTTTATTTCAAAAGAAAATCAAAGAGACCAAGTCCGCCTTTGTACCTCTCTGTTCTTTCGATCGCCCAACTACCAACACTGGCTGCTGCAGATCGCACAGATTCGATTCTCCCAATCAATGGTTTTCGTCTTGCAGTCCCTTCCCTACTGAATACTGCGGCCACAGCAGCCGACCTTCAATTGAGGAAGGGTAACTGTCGCAGTGGAGAGACCCGGGCTGGAAAAGAGGGTGATGGCATGCGCATGGTAAGTTTAACCGGAGATTGACTAAAACAGTCGTTCCTTTTAACATATATGCATCTAGTTATTTATTTGGATATACATCTACTTTAGTTGGACCAAAGACGGGGTCAGTGTTTTTTTGTTGTCATTCTGGTGGTATTCTGTTAGCGTTGTTGTTGATGAAGCTGCGGAAGGTGATGGTCACAAACAAGCGAAACTGTCCGCGGTTACAGGAGGCTGGACAGAAATATGCACTGGAAGAGTAGGAAAGTATCACAATAATCAATAGAAATAGTACTTTCTGTCTAGTGGTCGTATATGTGTGTCTTTCTTGCTCGTTGCATAACTATTGAGTGACCAGAGCGCTTTACCTAGAGTCAGAGAGGTTACTGAGTTGTGAGGTTACTGAGTAGCAGACGCATGACCTAAAAATAGGGGCAAGGAGGCCCATTCGCGTGAGGCGAAAGAAAAAAATGCATTCCTATATGAAAGTTAGCATATCAGCTGACTTCCACGCCATTTAGTTAGAGAATGAGTAAGACAAGTAGCGTGGTGCTCTCTGTGTGAAAGCGTTAAAAAAAGAAAAACGACGATAAATATTCATCAGTAACCACAATAAATACCTATTGTAGAAATTTGTGTAAACTGTTTAAGCCAACCATCAGCCAGCATTTAACGTCCACGGTAGCGCTTTTTGCATGATTTCGTAAGACAAACCCCATAAATATAAATATGCAACGACGGGGATCATACCCGTGCACCCGGCGTCCGCGAATACACCAAGCCACCGAGCTCGAACATCGTAGGTATTTGTGGACGAAATACCTGACGCGTGCTGGTTCAAGTCATACAAGCATACTGACCCAGAGCCCGAGCTGTATGCTTGTTTTACTATACAAGCATTATTCCTCACAGCGGTAGCGGATTAATGCAATACTTTAAATAGATATTGCGAAGATAGTTAAAGAAAGTCATAACATATGTGAAATTTAAGAAATACAAGTATATTGATTCTCGTAGCATGCGGTCTCAGAAGTATGCGCGTATTTTTGAGGCTTAGACTAGAAAATAAAGACAAATCTAGGACACGTCTAAGAACATCTCCGCACGTCAATAGCAAGTCACAATACAAAGACTGCAGTCAGCGCATATTTACCTTTATGATGTTGGAACTGAGGTTCTCTTTTCTCAGATTGGGTATTATGAGCTGACATTGCTCAATTTTTCTTAATGTATATATCGCTTGCTTTCTGAATACTTATGTCGGAAATATATCCGCGTAGCACGTCCCGACAACTTCGCTATCAACTTACACGAAGTTTAGGTCACCATCAATCCTTTCCCAGTACACTAAACAGAGTTTCTCTTCCACCTGTTAAAATTAAAAAGTGGCTCCACGATTCACCAACTTCCCAATAGAGCGAATTCTTCCCATGATTCTTTACAGTTCCTAAACAGGTGGAACTATATACGCCAATGATATGTACGCCTTCTCATGCAGGATTGACATATGTGAAAATCTTTAACAAATGCAAAGAAAAATCAAAATACACATTCGATCAGAATTGTTTTTGAAAATACGCAGCTCACCGTAATTACCCATCATGCCTCCCACCGATTCTCAGCATCGTTCAGAGCTTTTTGAATTTTAATCTTTAAATGCATTCCTGTAAATGGTCTAGTATGGTGCCGGCTAACATTGGGACGTCAAGAGTCTGCTTGTACCATTTCGCGATTTTGACTCTTGAAAACATTACTGCTATTCAATCCATATCATCTTTTTGTACCCGCTGAGCGTGTAGCTAGTTTAAATTGTACTGCGTTTTTCGTGAAGTGCCGTTGCCCGATCTTGTTTAAAAATCTTTGAGTCAAGTCAAGAATTTCTCAATTAAAAGCCAAATTCACAATTATTGTAGTACTCTCCACAATTATTATTTAAAAACTATTCACTTATAATCATGAACTAGGTGCACACTTTGTATATTTACCATAAATACATTTTATATATTGCTATTATTATAATACCGCAGTGTCGTACGATCAGAATATTTCATTTGATATTTGACTTTTCTCAATAACAGAAGAGGTAGCCATGTGTACATATTATTTACACTATCGTTTCGTGCTACATCAATAGTGCGGATACTCTAGCCGTCAACAGATTATCGTTAGGCGCAGAGCTTTTCAATGAACGTTGATGTTTTTCTATAAAGATCTTGTACGTTTGGCAATGAAATGCTATTTGGATCAATCACATAGCGTTTCGATAGTCCGTGAATAAACCTTTTCCGTACCAATAGAAATGCTCTGCTTCATATTTCATAGCAGTATAGCATTCTCAGTAGTACAAGGCGCTTAGACGCCATGTAAAAATCAGGTTTTACTACAAAACATCAAAAAATCGTACTGCTACATCGGGTGGAGAATTGAACGGTAAGTGAGCACTGAAATCAATGGACGCCGAAGGTCTGACCTCTCGACGTTAACATCGCGCGTTTTAATAATTTCATTTGCTCTACACCACTTCGAGATTCTTTTAATGCCAAGTCGTAAAGTTTTTTTTTTTTACTAACAATCATGCTAGGAAAACCCTAAATTTTCAGGTCAGTTGCAAATGGGTGATGCCTTTCGATAAAACGTATTGTATGTTGAGCGCAAAAAGACCAAACAGTGATGGCTATAGGCATGAGTCTTATTTAAATTGTTTTATAGCACGTTTGATTTGACGCTGGTAAAACGACTCAAAGTGAGTGAAACCCATAACTTATCGACCAACATTCGGTACTCACTCGGTAGCGAGCAGGTCTTGAGGTTCAGGAAAGTCGTCTTTCTAATGTGTAAGATCGAGATAGCACAATATATACGCACCGGTATATACGTTGTATATACCGGTGTGAATATGTTACGTTACGCTGAGGGACGGCCCTTCGTGAATGAAAGGGTTTGATAGCAAACGCAGGAATGGAACTTCTGACCTCGAAATGAGCATACAGCAGTGAAGCCGCACAGAGGGCGAATGAAGACCTCATAGAGGCGGCGTGAGCAGTTGTTTTTAACGAAGCTAATATTACCAGCTCACAAACGCCATTTGAGATAATTTACAAACAGAATCCTCATTTTGGTTAAACTCTACAAGACCGAATCCAGATGCTTAGTTCTAGATGATCTAGCCGTCGTTATTACAGCTAGGAAGGAAAGGACCTTAGAGGTCCGGTCGGAGGAAGCACTAGCCGGGATCGATGAATGGATGGAGAACCACGGACTTGAATTAGCTCCGGAAAAAACAGAGGCGACGCTACTGATTGGAAGGAAGAGATGCGACGATCTTCGTATCCTT
>MNPL01021846.1:35240-86961 GCA_002081605.1 Tropilaelaps mercedesae
TTAGTTTTAGGCATGAGCCCTAGGCGGAGGACGTTATGCGCAACAGATTAAGAACATATCCTGTGGAATTTGAAGAAAAACCACAAAATGTAATATTTATCGGTATGGCAGCAGACGCATCGCAATTTCCAGGAACGAATTTTTTCCTAAACAAGTCGTCAATGGTCTTCCGGAACGCTAGTACAACGAAGGTAACAAAGCTACGTGACAAAATATGATCGATAGAGAGAAATCTTCAACAAAACTTCAAAAACAGGAACGAGCGAGTATGCGTTTCAGAGCGAAGTTGAATATGAATAAGAAGTCATTGAACAGAAAATGGAGAAATTTCGGATAAAAGGGAAGAGAAACGAAATTCGCCAACTCCAAAAGCACTATAGTCTAAAGAAAGTAGACAGTGAAAATAAGCAATGTACGTCAAAACTGAATCGTTTACTCAACAGAGCGTGTGGATGCGCTTTGATTTGATCAATACTAGCCTTAGGCTTGACGGTTTTGCTCATACAGGCTCACATTTTGTGATGGCTAATGGTCTTTCAGTAGCTATCATAAACTGCTAATTTTCACATAAAAGAAAGTTCACTTTCCTTAAGGCACATTATACCACAGTTATATGTATCTCTAAAGTAGTATCTCAAAAGGATCTACACATCTGCAAGAATATTATAGGCGTTTTCTTCGTCAATTGTTGACGTTGACACATATGACTATACACGCGTCGTTCGAAACGCTGGAGTTTCGGTTGAACGTTCATGTTTATATGTACACTAATATGAACATTGAATGTGCTGTATGCATGCTTGAAAGCACGTACGGCTTGTATATGCAGTTTTGCACCCTTGATGTCCAGTACAACTAGCGTGTTGTGAGTTTGACTTTTGAATTGATGTGAAACCGTCGCGGCTTTTAGCCGAGAAATCGATTCTGCTTTGCAGGTACTTCGGACACAAGGCAGGCCTGCTGTTGAGACTAAAGGATACCTTGCGTAAATTTGTTGCAATTTTACACTTGACATTAGCATTGCGAAATGAATCTGAAATAGTGCGACGGCTATGCTCTATCCGATTTATGGTATTGCACAGTTGTGCAATGCGATAAAGGCCTTCACAAATAACTTTAGGAAGCGTTGCGCAGTGGGAAACTTCGAGGGCTTCGAAGTAACACCTTAGACAAACGTAGCACAGATAATTTTCAAAATACTAAAACTATTAAAGCCTGCCTAATAAAGCGAAAGGTTATGCTTAAAGTTTGAAGTAGAATTGCGAAGGGGAGTAATGTACCCATTAAGCCTGCATATGTGTTAATGTGGGTGATATCTGCATTCGTTTCGAAATGTAAACTGCATTGGGCTACAATATCGTTTGTGTCCAGGCACTATTGCGTTTAGTCATTAACGATTTATTGGGGCATGAAGCCCAGAAGAAGCGCGCAGCTGGCCTGCTATAGTTCGCTGGTTCATTGCGAGATCCGCTGTGATAGAGAGCTTTTTGTCAACCATTCTTAATTGTTTCGGATATACGTGTTCCGATAAAGCCTGATTACAAATTTGAGCTTTTTAGTTCTTTTGACTTTTAATGCTGTCTCACCTTGCCTAGTCCTTTTCTAGTTCCTATTCGAATCACTTATTTGTACACTGGTTGCCGCTTCTAAATAGTTAGCCCTAAATTTGCATCCTAAATTTCCCTTGATAATGCTCTACAGTGATACTGCATTTGCTGACCTTATTTAAAGTTTTTTTTAGGTCTATAGAGGTTCGCTGGCGCTCTTTAATGCTGCAGACATTCTGGACTCATTGCTAAGAAAATACTCGTCTCTTATTTGCAATAGGTTTACTGTCGTAATCAGTGGCTCTGTATCGACAGTAAACTTATTTAGCTCATTTGTATGTAGCACATGGCTTTACGATGGTTTAGTATATACAACCACTTTGTTGCTGATCTATTAGGAATTAGTTGTGACAGCTGTGTAGATGAATCGCTCTATCTCTAGGTTACGCTAACAGGGATTCGTTTCGTGACCATAACCGCTTTTTTAAGGATTATTCTTACCGGCCAATACTTCAGCCCGTATGACTCAACTAGAGCCAATTATGCAGAACATTATCATTCGGCTCAGTGACTTCAAAAGTGTGCAGCGCGTGATATGAACATCATCCACGCATTCCATACATTCTGTAAAATTTGTTTGTTGTAGAGGGTAATGAAGCGAAGCGATAGTCGAATGTGGTCGCGATTCAAATTAAAACAGCGCTATCACAACATTTATTGATGTTATCAAAAGTTGCTCATAGCTCAACGCGCTTAAATTAGTTAGAGCCTAAAACAAACTTTAACTCTATTATTTGATTGTGTTTGTCACCGATGTAAACAAGTATGTACACTGCATGCAAATGCAAGGATACTGATTAGGTTTTTATAGGTTTGACTTCTCATTTATATTCTTCTTCTTATTTATATCAATTATGACGCGTGCTAACTTACGCACAGATAATAAAATATTTTCAGATCATAAAATTGAAGTAGTCCCGTCTTTCGGTTTCGCTCCCCAGTGCTTCTTTTTGGTGCTAGGCACGAGTCGTCGTCACAGTAGAAGACCGTAAGGATAATTGAAACCTTTTTTTCTAGGGCTGATCAATAGCCAACATTTAACGCCCACGGTAGCATTACTTCGTAAGACGGACCCCTTGAATGTAAATTTACAACGTCGGGGTTCGAACCCGTGCACCCACGTGCCTCCTCCTGTCGCAAGGTCAACACGAATGCACTAAGCCACTGAGCTCGACGTAAATTAAAAACTAGAATCTTGAATGATTGCAATATGGTCAATATATAACGCAAGGATTATATTTATCTGGTGAGTACGGGTGCTATTTTGAATCCAAGCCTATGAGCATACTCCGAAACCTACAAATTTCTTCTCTCGCATCTTCCTCTGCGTATCTCATCTTGTGAATATTCATGCTTCTATGCTTATTCTGTGTCACGTAAAAAAAAAAGACCAGCTGGATTTCAAGCAAGCAAGACGCCTGTTTGGCAAAAAGCTTTTCTCACACAATGACACTTACAACGACTCATACAACGACACTCTTTTGAGTGTCACAAGCTGAGATCTTACAGAATTTGGAACAGAAGCGAAACGAACGTTTAACGCGACTACGGCATGATGACGTGTTTATGTGATAACTTTGCGCTACACGTATCAGAAAACGCTTCTATTTTAAAAACAAGTGAAGGGAGATGATAAAAGCCATGAATATACTGAACATGTTGTGTATTTTATATAGCCATGAATATATTGTGTACGTCTGATACTGCATTTGTGATTGCAGAAGGGCCAATCGCATCTTGTTTTGCAGATCACTGCTTTAAATGAGAATGTAAAATACGGGAAATACAAAAGGGTTAGCAAGATTGTACTAGGTGGCTTTAGCAGAAATCATTCTATTACTAGGTACGCAATTTAATCAGAGGAGAACATTTGTAAACATTAGTGAATCGTTAACTAGTAAGCTGAATTTTTCCAGTTCATGTATCCGGGGTATAGTAGTTAATATCTACGATACAGGCTTTTCACTTATATAGAGGTTGTCGACTTTATAATTCATCTATGTTGAATCGTTGCTGAAGCCATATCTTAGGATAGCCTGTATCACGTTCGGACAAACAGTTACGTAAAAGGAATCGCTGAAATATTATGTATTTATCAAACCTGCAGAGGTTATTGTACTCACGATAAAGATATTTAAGACAGACAACATACTTTACACGGTTATTGTCGTCTAGGGAGACCGAAAATGCGGGCTGGTAGTCGGCAAGATACTTTAAGGCATTGTTGTTCATTTTACGGCGTCAATATACCGAAACCAGGAAAGGACTTCAACATCGCATGAAATATTACGTCATTCTACAAAGTTTTTCTTACAAAACGACTCTCAGCGTGTTAAATCGACAGTTCATCTGCCTGCCTAACGGTTGTTCAAATAAAATCTTGTAGTTATGGACTTTCTCATGACGACATTATAAATTGCATAAGGCTACTTTTTCCACTGCGCTACATAAACTTGTAAGACATGAGAAAATATGGTACTGCGGATTTTACGATGAGCGCTTGGGGCTATCGTTAAAATAACACTGGGTGCAATCGGACCTTGTTTTAAACAATACGCTTTTGGAAGTAGCTGTAGTCATTCAGTTCAGTGTGTGCCACTCGGAATCTCGGATACCTTAAGGCATGTAAGAGTCCCACAAATTAGCTGCAATATGATGTTCAATATTCGGAATTTAATTTATATTGGCTTTAACATGTTTTTGCGATCATTACTTTGATCAAACGATTTGTTAAAGTGAACATATTATGTATAAGCGATATATATTATGTCTCAAATCAGAGCATCGTTGACACTATACCGTAATAAAAACCATACCGACTCTAACATACCCGCTTTCCTTGGTACAGTTATTTCAGCTTATTTACATTTCAAGGACGCTATTTTCCAGAAAACATGGGTAGTGTCGACTGTTGACACAAGCTACCCTTGAAGCCGAACTCAGTTTGTCCGATTTCTGTTAGCGTTCTCCTTCAACTCCAACGCAAACAAATCGCGCGTAGAAACCTTCGCCGACGGTATTGAAATGAAATGGCTCATAAAAGTGAGTTATTTTTTCTGACATCTTTGTATTCCTGCGAAACTACCGGGCCACAAACGCATAGAAAAACGCACTTGTCATTTTCGTGAGATGTGTAGACCCTTCAGGTGAGCGAGGGCACTTACTCTTTTCGAACGTTTACGCCCGTACATTAAATTTAAACATATGGCAGAATATCTTAGCCAATTTTTCGTAGCTATTCTGAATTGAGAGTTTTAGAAACAATTAAAATATAGACCTTCCGAAGTGCTAGTGCGAAGTTGCTAATCATGGTTACCTTCGCAATTAAAGTACGCGTCGAGCGATATTTAGGGCGACTTCCACTATGCTGAGCTCGTTTGTTGGTGTGTTACGTATTTCAATAAAATACGGAACAGGATGAAATAATAAAAACTATATCTATTAAGGACGCAGTTGTCACTGCGCAAGAGTGAACTCAAAAAATCATGAATGACTCCGGGCTGTGTTTTAACGTGTTGTCATTTACTGTGCGATGACTAGAAATGATGTACCAGAAAATCAGTGCAAGTTGTTCATACGTAATTAAAAACGATTTATTCATACAGGAGCACAGAGCTATACCACGGACATTTTTCATACTATCGGATTTTGAAGAAAAATTCTGGTGAGAATGTGCAGTGGATATATCTTTAGGTATAGAGGTTTCTAGTCGAGCAAATGAACACAGTCAAAATTGTAATAGCCTCAATGTTAGTGCAGTATTCGTGTTTTGAAGCATCACACTGGCGAATTTTACAAACACGGAAAATTAAACAATGCTCATACAATAACTCGTTACTGTAACACCATGATATCCACAGTGAGTTGCAAAAAAAATAGAGTCTAATCGGGACACAATCATGGGCAACAAGTTTGTAATTTTTTAGCTATGTTCCTATGCAGACGCACAATTGATGAACGGTATAGTTGAAATACTCTTTGCATGGCTTAGTTTGACTCAGTATCCGGAGCTTGGTTAAGTGGTTGAAGTAACGTTGAAAGTCAGCTGCACATTGTAATTATTTGCGGGTGATTGTTTTTAACGAATGCTTATTCTGATAAGTCATGAGCGTATGAAATCAGATATAAGCGTTGAAAATATTCCACAGGAAAGTGGAACCTGCGAAATGCTATCTCAGCTGTTAGTAGATTAGAATCTTCGATAAGTAAATTTTTACAATTGATTATCAGTAACTACTAGCCATAGCAACCCAATATTTCTGTTAATCAACATACGCACGAGTAGTTATACACGCTTTCAATAGTGTTACTTTTTAGTTACTTCTGTTTTCTACAGCTTTTACAATTGTCGCAACGACTTATTGCAGTGTCGGCACCATTGACGAAAGAAACGCTTTCTATTTAAAATAGGTTGGACATGACTAGTTAAGTACGACTATAGATTTGGCATGTTGACGCTCTCGAATAGTTTTTTTATATTGAATGTTTGTACTAAAAACAGTTGTGGCACAGTCCACTGAATATCCAATTTTGTGCACGGTGATGTTTTGTTCTTTTCTGTGGCAGTGTAAGCATGTGTGCAGGCGCTTGAATGTGCCTGCATGTACGTACTGTTTTAATAAATTAGCTTTGGATTAGAATTGGCAAGGTACGAAAAACCTTCATCAAGGTGAGCGCGGATTGGCAGTGTCGCAGAACGTAATAGCAAACGTCTTCAGCCTTGCTTCTATAGTGTGTGTAAGTGTCCATCTAGCAGTGTTTTGTTTACGTATTTACCCTGCCGAAAAATTCTAGTCGTGATCACGGTCACCAACCAAGATTGAAGTTACCTTCTTACGTTGAAGCGGTAACAGGGGTACTAAACGTTCATTGAAAAATTCAACCTTGGTTCCATTTAAAAGCTTCACACAATTTTTAACCGTCGGGAAAAATTATGCCCAACAAGAACGAGAGCATAGCGTACTAGCAATTAAACAAACCAAACGGGCATAACTTAAGTTTTGAACTTCGTGTGAAGATGGGCGAAACACAACTGCCAAGGCGGCATGTTCCTTGACGCGTTATCGAAAACTGAAAATGCAGAAATTTTGACAATAGGAGAATTAGTGTCAGTTTAAATCAAGCAACCTAGCTCACTTCAGGGCACAAACATTTCGCTTAGAGTATTATACTACAGAAATTATTATCAAGTAGCTCTCTAACAAATACATTATGGCATTCAGCCGCCAGTAAATTAATTTTACAGCAAAAAATGCTCTTAATTTTAAGAATATTTAAATAAAGGCCGACAGGATTTTTACATTCCGTTCTATAATTGGCAGCTAGTGATCGAAATATCAGCGGTTGTCAACCATGGCAAGTCAACGTAGCAGATTTTGGCCCAGCTACTTTTGTTTTTCTCAATGAAACCATTATAACTATTATTATTATCATGTATAACGCAATCGATTTTTCTATAAAAAATTGTGCTGCTATTCGCAACGCTATGTAGTCGTAAACTTTCCCTCTAGCTCTCGTAATCTCTGACGATAATTTCCAGATCAGCGTTTATTTATACAAGTAGACTGCAGTGGCGCATGGTCTCCTGCTTCTTCCCTTTGATGCACGTTACGTACACAAGTTCTGGCTCGACCAAATTCTAATCAGTGTAAAATGGTACGTACAAAGTTTGTCGTGCAGTTAGTCCCGTCTGGAGCGGTTATTATCTTCATATGATCCTTGAAAGCAGTGAAGCTGAAAGCTCCGATTCCCTTTGTGCATTTCGTCAGACAACCTGTGCAAAAGGACATCATATACCCCTCAGGGCATTGAAGAGCCGCCTGCGCACAATCCTAAAGAACGAGGGAAGACAGCCATTTATGTATTATTTCCCATGCAAAGAGTCCTTCTAGCAATTCCTGGTGGTCAAAAAATATTGCTCTTTTTTACTACTAAAATATTGCTTTTTTCTACTCTTTCGAGAGCTAAATAACCTCGTGAGATCTCCAGTAGGTTGGGTCTGTCGAGCAAATTGTTTCGGATGGTAGCTACATAATACTTTAGTTATAGAGGTTATGGGGCTCCAGATCTGAAGTGTGATACGCTCCCCGATCGATGGCGAAATATGCCTACTACGAAAAATGTCGTGCCGATTTTAAGATTTCTTAAAAATAGAAACAAGGCCATTCGTTTTTAAGGTAAAATCTGATCTCTGCAGGTCTGCTGTGTTGGTGATATTTTAAAGCTGACAAACCTGTGTGTTCAGTATGATGCTTATGCCACTTCCTGGACCGTCTAATCCTGCAGTAGCTGATACCAACGGGCCTGTATTTGTCAGGGTTGAGTTGAGTGATGGCGCAGCCGTGATTGTCACGGACGGGGGAATCAGCGTTCCGCCGCTCGTTACAGTCCCTAAACCTATTGTGGACAGCCGGCAAATAGACTTGTGTGAATATTACATATTAATCGCATTCGTCCTTCACGTGAAAATAGTTGAATCTAAGAACAGTAAAAATAAAGTAGGTTTATACTAAACAAGCGAAACACGCTATATGGCTCTAACCAGTTTCGATTCTGCAACGAATTAAAGCATACTTGCCGCGAATCTAGCTTGACCTAGTCGTCTGAAAGTTGCAAACAAGCTTCACAAGCTTTTCGATAAAAGATGTTACGGCAGAAAGGTTAATACATCACGTGAATTCAGGGCTTCAAGGACCCTTTCAAGGAGACTATTGGGCTGGCATAAAAGGTAAAAAAAGCTTGCGCAGAGAAAGGGGTCAAAGAAATGGTTACGTTATCGACATACCAATAAAAATCTATAACCGCAAGGGCTTTCGTAGAGAGGTTCGCCTTGACATAGAGAACCAAGCATTTTCTTCAGCATTTCGCAAAAAGCATACAATCACTGCACACGAAATATTTGTCAGACGAATAAAATTCGTCTCCAAGAAAAAACTCTTTCTGCCAATTTGGTTGACATTAATAATATTTGCATCCTAGACTGTCTCGAGGCTGGCGACGGGATAGACGAGAGAGTCAGACTGCAGGCGTGAGAATCTACAGTACAGACGGCAGCTGGTTTCTTGATTTTTATGGAGTATAGTTTTAATGAGCCCTGTTCTTGGGCCTGGATTAGGACTACATGCAGTATTAAAGTCATCAATCGTTCTATGTAGTCCGCATTAAGTGGAATCAATAGACACGGAGGTCCCGTTTTTGGGACTGTTCTATTCAGCCAACATTTAACGTTCACGGTACCGCTTGTTGCATTACTTCGAATCTTCTAGTTATCAAACAGTGATTAAGCAGTTTTCAGATAACCTGCAGAATCTTTTCGTGCAAAACTTTAGTGTAAATATGTAGCACCACGTAGCATTGCAATTATAACACGATAACGAGTTCGCATGCGTACAGGTCGCATATAGCTGTCAGACAAAGCGTTTTATATTTTATCTATGCTTTATAAAAAGCCGTTAGCAAGTTTATAGTCGAGGGGATTAGAGACTGTTTCAAAAAAGACCGTGATATAGCGAATACATCGGTAAAGGTAGAAGTATCGATAAAAACGATGTATCAGTCAGAAATGTGAGAATTAGTGAAGATTCAGTGCAAAGAATATAAGTAAACCAAAGGCTACATGGACTTTTGTAGAAAGAGTATTGACTTTCGCAATTGCTGCATATATAGAAAGAGGATATATAAGAAAGGACGAGAAGAAGGGACGAGGTTATGTTTTAAATATAGCATTTTTTCCACACGTGTGTCATATCGTTAGACAATGTACCCCCGTGCGTAATAAACATCGGACTACTAAGCTGTTCGTCTCAAACATGTTACAGGATAACTTATCAGGAAAAATTATTCTACAAACAGGCCAATTGTTTCATGTTTTACTCCATAAGAACAAAATATCTCTCTAATTAAAGCAATAAACGATAAGGTACCATTAATAGACGTTGAAAAGGATATCGTATGTGCTGTGCATAGCCCGTATTGCCTAAAAACCGAGCGAAGGCGGGCCCGGTCATTGACGTGTTGTCATAAGTGCTTCGGTTACGTGTTATACCGGTAAGCGCAAAGGCTCGTGAGTTTTCATGGAATAATTCTGTTCAAAACGATAGATAAAGCCTGGATCAACTCGCAAGACGGCTAACTTCCACGAAAGGCGAAATCCTGGTGCGTATACTTGAAATTAGAGATCTGACGAGAACGTATACGGCAGTCGTTGAACTATACAAAATAGTATAATACTCACGTGACATCAGCTATTACTATATGCCAGATGATAGCGTAGAAAAATATCGGGATTGAAGTTTTTACTGGAATTTTTACTTTTATTTGAAGTAATTCTTTTACCTTGCCCTCTTTTACTGAAAGTAATTCGTCTCGAAGGACAAGACGACCACAATAGGGTGTTCCGTAGTTCTAAGCGTTTAGCCTATAAAAGCTCTGCCTTCAATAGTGCATAGTAATTTAAGCAAACGATTTTCTATTGATGTCATGCGTTCGGCCTCGACTACAAATTCGCCTCTTTTCCTACTTACGAGCACACTAAACTTGGGTTTTTTTGGCAAACCGTTAGAATAAACACGTTCATTTGGAACAGGGTTAACTTATCAATTATCTGCATTGACAGAAGAGAGAGACAGAGCGGGACCGACACAGAGTGTGGGAGAGACGCGTCTGCAGAAGAAAGGTGGGGGTGCTATCTTTACTCCATTACCGATACAGGACTGTGAAGAGGGTTAACTGACTGCTGACGGTTGCATTAGCCGCTGTCGATCAAGTTAGCGCGCATTAGGCCGCAGCGATCCGTACTCATTCACCGGCGAATCGAAACGGATCACGTTTGGGTACAACATTAACATAATATATTGCACACTCGTTTCCATTTCTCAGTTCCTTTCGTTTTTTCCACGTCACAGTTTTGCCTCCGGCTCTTGGTGGCTTCTGACTTTCTCTGTTGGTTTAACGAAACGAGACGATAACGGTGTTTTCCCATATATTATACGTACCCGTCGGATCGACTACAGTTAGCCCGGCGCCTGACGACGTCATCCCAGGCGTCACAGATGGCGCCACTGTTAACAATGGTCCGACGGCTCCGGTTGGCGTTAGAAGAGCTCCTGGTACGAGCGAAGGTGGACTGCTAGGCTCAACAGGAAGATTAGGAACTCCTATACTTCGAGGGGTTGAGCGTTGACCGTGCGCACGTGGTAATAGCGAAGCGACCGTCACGCCCAAAACCCGGCCGAGATGCGAAAGCCCATCGCCAACGCAGAGCACCAACACATGGGGTTCGAGTAATGGCAAACCCGGGAACACAGCGCACGATAGCGTTAACGCAACAGCAGCCGCAGAAATAACATCACAACAGCATCGAGAAAAGAAGCAATTTAGAGCTCCGTTGAGCGAAAACTGTCAACGAAAGCGACCTCTTTCTGTTATCGCTGGCGATTTGCTTGATGACAATTACGACAAAAAGGAAGCACAGACGAAGGGGCCAATATGGACGAGGAACTAGGCGATTGACTTTTTTAAAGATGCTTGAAGAAATTGGTACTGGGAACAGGACTGAGCGATAAGGATATTGTTAAGGTGGTGTTGACGCCTTTTTGTAAGATGAGTATATCGCCGGAAGAGACAGAAAAAGAGGGGGACTGTCTGGGGAGAGGAGAATGTGTGTAAAGGGGGAGAAAGCGAGAAAGAGTATGAGTATGGACGTAGGACACAAAAATAAGTTGATTTTTAAAACCAAATTGATGTCCTACGCCTCGCAAAATAAGGAAATATTTTCTGATAGAATTCTAATTGGGACCGTTTTTGACCATACACACAACAAAATGTTATTCCGAAGGATGGGTTCGTAGTTGAATCTTTGATGCAATTTGACTCTGTTAAACACAACAACAATGTAAACGTTGAAGTCAAGTTTGAGCCCAATGATTAACTACTAGAGAATATAGTCAGTACCGGTGGACAGGACACAGATAAATTTAATAAACAGCAGGTTTTCATTCGTAAATTTTCCATTACATGAGTTACAAGAAATTCTATGGTAGTCTAAACCAAAAGCGTTTTGTAGACACGCTAGATTGACGTTTTATAAGGCCTGCGGAGAAATTCTTAACGTAGGACACTTATGCACTCAATCGTAGGCTTCTCCCAGAGAAATTCCTGTATAGCGGCCCAGTTCCTAAGGGATACACTTATGATTACTTGGGTGTGGATAAAGGCATGTTTAAAATATGAATATCATTGATATGCAGAATATCCATATTGGGTTGAGCAATCTATATGGTGCATGCAAGAAGGGTAAGATGAGTCCTATGTGGAGTAGGAGGCAACTCGATTGAACATCTTACCCTGAAGCATAGCTTCGTGAATAAAAAGAATCCAAGTGAGCAGCACAGCTTGAAGGAAATACATCGCTTCAGTCGTTTCACTCTGGTTGCTGTCAAGTATTCCCCAGTCTGCAGGTCGGTCTGCCTGTTGATTTGATGAGCACAAGAACGGGGCGCCGTCTGAACCGTATTCAACAGCAGCCGTCCGGATTACATCTGACGGGTTCGCGGGCAGTTCCCTGGATTATATCTTGCCTGGTAGGGTCTTTCCCACTGTGGCTGCGTGCAACAAATCAAGCAGGTCATGCGTCAAAATGTTGGCCGGAGTTGAACGGGACGAGTGACAATACAAATCAAATCGCCTCATGACAAGCGCTCACCTTCGACAGGGCGCCGCTGTAGGTGGATTTGTGAAGCCAACAACAGTAACCTTAACGCGTGATCAAACGAGAAAATCATTGAAAGTACGGGTCGGTAGATGATGACAGAGCTAAACGGTAACGTTCTCAATAGACAAGCCCTATCTTGATTCGCATTTCAATCGTGTTCAACGGACGTGTTAGATATATAGCCTTTTTATCTTGCAATTCGCATCAAATGACGGGTTTTCATTAAACTTCGTTCACGATGTCGACACTCGGAGCTAAGTTCTGCGGCAGGCCAATACGGAACAATTCGTGCGAGTCACCTGCTTTCGCGAGGTCGACCGCTCGATTGTACAACGAAGTGACGTGTTTAGTAGGCAGTGGAAATGATAGTCGGAGAGCTACCGAGTAGTACCCTATTTAGGAGACCACACGGATAATTAGACGGGGTTCATTAAAAGGTCAGCTTCACCGCGGTTTGGCATTGGTTCTTCATTGAAACGTAACGTAATTTGTTGCAAAGGCCTGACGTACATCACCGATCAGTTCTGGAATTTTCCATAGCTGTTCGATAGTTTCGGTCCTGGCTGCAAACAAAACTGGTTTTATCCATCCTCTATTTTATTCCATCTATGCTCTCCCGGCACATTCAACGAGGGAGTAAGAGGTCGTTCGGCACCATCCATTTGCCCACGTAAGACTGAGCCGTTGCGGGTGGAGGCTGGTGTCAGACTGTGCCACGGCTGCCTGGTAATCAATTTCAGGGCGGGGATGGCGAGTGTCAGTGCGGGAGTTGAGGGCCGACAAAGTTACGAGATTGGACAAAGGACATTGTGTAGAAAGCGCTCTAGGGACTTACGGGGACCTCTAGCAACCCCTTTTTAGGCATGTGGGCCATTGACACCACTTGAAAAGCAATCTGCTGACGCTATCAGTCGACCTACATTTTCAGGCATGTGATTGGCCTCCTGTTTTTCAAACGAAAAGGCCTTTGCACACTTCGGACGCTGGCTACGTCGTTTTCGCTGTACAGAAGATTGACCTAAGGCCAAAAGAGCGCTAGGTGAGGAAAACGAAATGAGTAAACGTACAAACAAAGACTTATGAACAACGTTTCTTTGCTGGTATAGCATTGAGCTAGTAAGCGCGCGGCAGAATTCGTTTTTTAATACTCCAACACAGCAGTGTAGCTAATCTGAACAAAAGTCTGAGAACATGCTGGTGCATACATAGCTGTACGCGACATTGCTGCAGCAGTAGCGAATGTTGACGAAGGCTTGCCGGGGACTAACACTTGACAGATTTGTCGATGATGTCGCTTCTTAGGTTGTTGCTGCAACCGTACGGAGGTCATTTTGATGACAGCAGTCGTTCAGTTGGGTTGGTGGAGTTAGAACAGGTTAGGTGGCTTGTAGCCTGATTGATGGTGGATTGTGAGCCATTATACATCATCCCGCACTTGGCCTCATTTTCACCACGAGCAGTCATAGCCCCGATTCGGTAAATCGACGCAGATCATAAATGCGGAAAATCGGTGTGTTATGCTCCCCGGATATGGCATGTGCAATTTATCCTGAGCATGCTTGATATGCGTAACATGATATACGGTTTAGCTTAAAAAAAAGCTAAGTCTGGATTTTTCTCCACGTCTGTAAGGTGAATCGGACTTTTCTATTGACGATCATTTGTAACAGTACGACAATAGTTGCCTCACACGGTGTACGAATGTCACCCTACCTATCTGGTTAATAGGAGACTGTAGCTTTCCCGTGTAGGTTCAGATGCCTCCTCGACAAATGATAATTCTGCCCGCCTATACAAGGCAATAGCTTTTACGCTATTTGCGTTTATACATGTCGCGTTTATTGCAGGTCGAGAGAAATATTTTTTAAAACAAACATTCTGAGCCAACCTGACTTAGACTATCATTGCAGCCAATACCAGGTCTCGTCACGTTGTCTTCTCATAGGTCAACTTATTTATTGTTTTTTCTTTTTGTTCCACTTAGCGTTTGGGCATTACTATTATTGTAACTGTGTTTGGCCATTGCATCAGGCATAATTTTTATCGTTTTTCCATGGTTATTCTGAAATAGCGGAGAGACCATTTATGAAAACGAATTACGAACATGGTCTTTTTCTACAACTTTGACAGTTATGAAACTTCTGCCGCTGTTTTTAGTATCCTAGCCTACATTAGCATCTATGTCTGGCATCTTTAAGGGAAGAACAATGAGGTGTCTGTCTCCTCTCCCGTGTAGCTCGGAAAACGTACGAAGTAGGACGTTGTCTGCCCGACTTCCACAACTGTCTGGATAATTAACGAATAGACTTAAAGTGCACTGAGGTAAGAATTTCTTATATTAACATTCAAATGTGGTGACAAGACTTGCGTTATAGCGCAGAGAGTTTGATAAGACTACTTTGATGTACACTGATACCGACGCCTAGTGTTTAGTTGTGAAATATAAAAACATAGTTCGCCGGATGAAAGATGACTTTAGACGGGTAAACATTTGAATCGAAAACCGAATTCGTTTATAGTCTAAAATCTTTGAAAGTATCAACGAAGGATGTGCCCATCCTTTAAAAAGGATGATAAGTGATCTGGGGCGCTCAAGCTAAATAGGCACTTTTCTTATGGAAATAAATATCTAATTTACCTTTATAAATACGAGATTAAGATATCTATGACCATCTCAATGGCCATGGTATCACTGTCATCAGCTGTCCATTTTTATTATTGGTGAATGGTGAGTGGGGCACTTCATCAAGGAGAATTTCCTCAATATAGAGCACACATCGATGAAATCATAATTAGGCTAGCCAATATAGTTGAGGGACTCTTGACGGAAAACTTGCAGTCTAAAGCGATTTGAAGTTGATACTTAAGGACACTCAAGTGAAGCTTGTTGTTTTCAGGACTTTATATGTCAACGATTGAATAAATCGTAATTTACTCAGTTAACCGCATTCTAATATTAGAAATAAATACAATAAAAGAAGTTTTTCTTTAAACAAAGTTCCTGCTCACAAATTTTTTGCGCATATTTTGACATCGTCATATATTAATGGCGGGCAAACTCTTCATCTAAAATGCAAGTGTAAGCGCAGCTATTCATTCTAGCACCGTTTTAGAAGATATTTTTAGTTCGTTATGGAAGCGTATCATTGATGTAAAGGATCGAAACATTCACTCAAACTCTGCGGAGTCCAATCCGTATTTATTCTCTTTTCATCTACACGGTACAAAATTCAACGAATTTCGTAAATCCGATCTTCGCGTTCCACAAGTTTTCTATATACTCTGACTGGGCGGAATCTGACCGGAACAATGCTAATAGGGCCAAGTAAAGCCAGATTCGACGTGTATTTTCTTCTGTCGTCGCGTACGGCCGTAATGGCTTCTTTAGGTTGGGGGTTTCTGTGTGAAATAATAAATGTCTCCATTGATCCATTTTACTCGATCTTTTACCGGGTATAACAAGGAAGAATATATCGCTATTTAGCAATCATATCCCAATTTATAAATTCATTGGAAGGGCATTCGATAATTCGATTTGGCCCAGAATCGTTCGGCAGAACATTTTTGGAAAAGTTATTTTACATTTTTTTCCTCTGGTGTTATGAAGACTGCCGGTGTTCAACCTGACTCAGTTTATGGTTTAAGAAGCAAACACATTTGCAGCTCTTAGCTTCTCAGCAGGCTAACAAGAGTTTTTGCGACGGGAAACAATTTGGCGTGCGAAGGTTACCAGCAGATCTAATCTACTTCATTATTACTGCTAGCAGGCCAGCATGCCTCACGTCGCATTTTTTGTTACTTGTTCCGCGGATTTAGTTTGCGCTAAGGTAATATCCAAATGATATTTTGTGTTTTCCTACTAAGTGTATTCTCTTATTTTAACTGGTCTTTTAACCTCATCAGTGTCATAGCGGATGCTGCTTACTATGACAAAGAACTAATTTTCGAGGACAAAATACATAAACCACTGGTTGAATAGGTTTCCTACTATACTTCCATACTATACTTGTGCTAGGAGAGCTTAAGCTCTGACTTTAAACATATTGTTTTATAAGTGGAACTTCGCTTGTCGCATTTCGCTACTGCTTTACTTGCTCGACAGCTCGACAATTGCTTTTGCACTATGTTTGAATACTAGTAGCTGTGGCAAAAATGCTCATGGTCCTTATTGAGCTTCCGATACCGAGTGTATGATAATTCCCTTAAAGACCTAATTCCTATGGGTCTTGTGAGCTCCGGATAAACTAAGGTGTTTTTACGAAACTTTGCTTCGATGAAAGTTGAAGAGATACCTAGCTAAGAGGTTCTGCTTAAACGGACATGTTTCCGAAGACTTAAAAATAATTTTGGTGGCCATTGCTTAGACGTATTTTGCTACGTAGTTTCTTTTTTGCTCCATATTGTGTCAAGTGACATCAGGTAATTGGCTATCACTTTGTAAAAATTTTAGTTGTAACGTTTACCGCTTTCGAAGGTCGCATAAGAGCTTCGGCTTGTCTGTGCATGCCATTTGAATGACACGACTAGCAAATAACTAGTTTAATTTTCAGCGTGATGTCTGAAATGTACCTAATCTAGAATTTCCTTCTTTTTTACTTCGTCGATTTAAAACATTTTAAACATGAGTTCTACATTTTTAAGGTCTTCAAATTAGCACTACATCTTCTAGTTGTAACCCGATTTCGAAGCAAGCTATTCTTCAATTCCATTGTACGTACAAAATTTTTTACAATGAAGCTGCAAGCTACTGCATTCTAAAGTAATTGTTTGGAAAATTTTTCATCTCTAACGTAATCTGGATCGTGAAATAAGTGCCGACTAACCTGTATGTAACGCAGATTTTACGTGCTGACGCTACAGTTGCAGAAAACTCATATGATAAGATATTAGCAGTTGTCCAATTTCTTGTTTTCAAATGACTCTGTAAATTTTGAAGCATTTTCTGGTCTTCTGGTAGCTATGCCTAAAAAACATGAAATAATAAAAATTCCAGTCACGCCGAAAGGTTCTAGCCAAACAGCTCAACTTTCCTACAAATGTGATGCTTGCACAGAGAACCCGGCTTTGTTTAATATTTTTACTTGCAATGCATACAACACATACATATTGTACTTTAGGTTTTCACATAAAAAGCTATGTGACTTGTAAAAGGATGCCGCTCTAGCCGTCGCGAATTACTGCTTGAGGGTCAAAAAGAAGGGTAACTTGGACAGGAGCAAACTTTCAGCTGGAATTTCTGTTGAAAGCATTACAGCCATTTCAAGTGAGAACAAGGAATTTCACTGTTGTAAACTACTGACCAGCTTCGTATGAAGATCAGCTTCTCGGATTGTATTCCATGAACGTCGTTCTATCTAGAGACGTGTTTGTTCTTCGATCAGCGTCTACTGAGCTCTATATTGCGATTGTTGAGCGTCATATTACGGCAGAAGCAAAGATTCGTCTGGCCCTAGGAATAACCTATGTGCAAATTGTATCACATCGTCTTTTTATTGGTCAAGTCCGACTACTGGTTATCACAAAGAAGGCCGGTTATTGATACGCAAAAACTGTCCATGTTATTTTCTATCAGGTTGAAACAAATATCTTCAGTGGTTTCGTAGAAAGTTGACAAGATCTCACAGTCTACTAGCGTCTAGTATTTAATATCTGAGCTATTATGGCTGGAGAATAGACTTAGAGAGGAAATTAATGCCCCTCGGGGTTAATTAATATTATCGTCATCGAATATTATTGTGCGTGCATATAGTCGTATAAACATTTTCACTCCGGCACCTATTTGTGCTTACACTTATCAACGTTTTGTAAGACATTACGTAAGTGTATATAACAGGTCGTCCGTGTCCTAGCCGGCTAATGAAGTTGGCGTGAGATGCGGAAAATTTAGTGAAAGGTTCATTGTATTTTCTAATTCAAAGGAAAGTATTTTCAAAGTTAGTGGGTATGCCTATGAATATATAGCAGATACACAATGAACTTCATTAATTTTATTAATAAATAGCCAGGTATAAACATCTGATCGATTAGCACGTCTCCTGCAAAACTTTCGAGATTGAAAATAAAGTAAATGCAAGATTTCATTTGAAATAAACGAATCGACCAGTTTTATGGATTTCCATTTCTAATTTTGGAAAAGAAACTGGTTTAAATACTTAATACATGTTACTAGACTAAAGCGACAAACGTTCAGATTATCTAGTTCGGACCACTAGGAAAACATTTTGCAAAAAAAAGGTTAGCGACGAATGACATCGACGAAGCAAATAGGCCATTTAGGCATTCGAAGTCGAGTTGTAAAGGTATAGATTTACCATACATCTTCGCTGTTGCAAACATACATTTTTGGGGTCCCTCTTACGACGTAATGTGAGAAGCAGCACCGTGGACGTATTCTGACTGATGGTCAGCTCTAAAAATATTTAATTGAAGGATTTACCGCACATATGCACATGTGCATACAATTGTAGAGAACAATAAACTTGTTACTATTAACAAAGTCCCGTGCGTAAACGCCATCCTTTGATAAACATAGTCTTTGTAGTAGCATGGCAAATGTATTCACGCTTGAATTCTACGAGTTATTGTTTTCTTGTTTAACTGCTTCAGCATTTGTTTACTATAATACATTTACATTTACACATACATTTGTATATTTTAGCTGACACAAATTATTGTTAACGTGATGGCATCACGGAGAAGAGCCGCCTGCATTCGACATAGACTGAATGAAAAAACAAACATACAAACATAGTCCTGACGATAGCTCAAATGACGTCAAAACCGGCAAACCAATCTCTATCAGTATCTTCAGGAGTGTCCGGTACGCGAACACTTAGCGAACTGATTTGAAAAAACCCATGTCCCGCGAGGTACTCTTCAATCTTAAAAGCAGTCATGTTTAGCTTTAGCTCGAGCATAATACACAACAGAATGCAACGTGCATAGCATGCTCATGCACTCTGTGGTGGTA
Organism: Tropilaelaps mercedesae; assembly: GCA_002081605.1. Lineage (NCBI taxonomy): Eukaryota > Metazoa > Arthropoda > Arachnida > Mesostigmata > Laelapidae > Tropilaelaps > Tropilaelaps mercedesae. The sequence continues at coordinate 54,529 of MNPL01021846.1, forward strand.
GACTTGCAGAAACATTTCAGCATTAATGCCCCGTTTGAAAACAGCCGACAACGAATTGTCCTCTTACATATTTTACCAAGCTACGCAGCAGGATGCCAATGCACCTATTTTGGAGAATATTTCCATATTTAGCTACTTAAAAAAATATAACCGTGTTAAAGATAGTTTTTTTAACCTATGCTACGACCGACAAGGATTTATGAACTCCCCCTCCTCGCCGCGCTATTTTGCTACTATTCATAATGACGAATAAGCGCAGTGTTAGCTCTTGTCCGAACTTACCGTCCTTTCATTCTTCTCATTAACACGCCAGACAGAACCTTCCCATGAAGAAGAAAATTACCGATGACCGAAATGGTTGTTAGGTTCGGATGTGTTTTTGGGTGAAGGATGAGGGGGCTCAGACATGCGCAGTGATGAAGGAATCTCCTTTAATGACGATGTGATGAAGCTTCTAACCTTGATTGCACCGATTTCTCCTGACATAGAATAACTAAGCATCGGGTTTTTAGTTCGCGGCGGGAACACAATGTCGAGCGAGCGACGTACTCGTCTGCTACGACCGAATTATCGATCTCCAATGAGCAATCTCCTCGACCGCATGGGCGCAACGGGATTGATGTCGGGTAGTTTTGGAACTTTTTGCCGCTTATACACGACGTCGTGCCCCAAACAGGGACAATTTCCGTTTGCCGGGCTCGCAAAAACCAAGTTCCCTGTGGCATACTTTTTCGATGGATCTCCTTATTCATGGCTAAATCGTTGCGATTCGTCTGCTAACAATTATGCTTTAGTTCGAAAAGAAGATCGTCAAAATGGTCGTGGGCTGCTGACTGTTAAGACAGTTATAACTTAATATGTGCTGGTTATCGCGGTTATTACTCAACTCGGTAAAGGAAGATTGTCGAAAGTTCATACAGGTATTTTACATCAAAATATTTCTGAATAAAAATTTCGTGAGACAAACACACGCTTTCAGTTTTTTTTTATTTCAGACACGTCTATACGTGGCTAAAATGAACGGAAGTTTCGTGTCGCTTTTTTCAAAGTTCATTAGGCGTTTCTGATACGTGTGAGCGTTAGTATCAGGTACGCCATATCTCATGTTGTTAGAAATGGTGTTTATTTAAAAATTAAAACTGTCTCCATTTGTCAGTAATTGCTATTATCCGACTTTATTAGGGGCTGGACTCTAACATAGTTACAACACAGCATCACGATATTATTCTGATGTGTCGATGGTAAAGCTGCTTCTCGAAACGAAGGCGATAAATATGTTTTCCACTAGATAGATTCATTGTTCCATGCAGTATGTTTTTAGTGTAACTACAATAATTGCTTAGTTTAATTTTTCGTGATTTCTTCCATCTAAATGGTATGTGTTTTGTAGAACTGCTTGAATTATTTGGTATATTTCGTTTAATAAAAAAATATTTAATGCATTTCCATTTTAAGCAGACAACATTCAAGGAAATCGCGCAGAGCAAAAATTTAAACCGAATAATTAGGCTAACACGATCTTATAAAGACGGAAAATAGGACTTAATGATCAACAGCAGTATTCGAAAGCCGTTTCAAACAGCTTCAGCTTAAAAGTCTTTGACAAGTGATGAGCGTCCTGGTAGAGAATATAGACTAAACAAATCTTTTACAGGATTGACACACATATTATGTTAAATTTTGTGGCTTCGGATAAGAATGCTTTTGAGCATCCTTAAACGTACCCGCTGCCAGTTTATTTGCGCAGGTGCACATTTTCCGAGGCGTTAGCAGCATCAGGAGTTGCCAGTGTAAAACATTCAAGATCTGCGCAGTCACAATTACGGACAATTTTAGATTGTGAAATCGAAACTACCATTTTACTGTGATCTACGCCGAAGGGATATACACATTGCTAAGTAAAATCCGTTTCGCTGTAAGTCCTTTGAACTGACGAGTCATCGCCAATTCTTAATGACCAACAATGCTCAAAAAGCAATGAATTTCCCCCAGTGACCTCTTAAGCGCGCGGATAAGCACCAATAGAAGCTAATAGTAGGTGCTAGTTCTGTACCAAAATTCACGATATAGTCCACGTATATTTTTTTGTGCGGACCAAGATTACAACCATTTGTATTCGGTTTTACCTGAATTCGCCTTTTTTTAGCTTTAATTGTATTCGCAAAGTCTGTTGTAGAAAGACTCAAAACAAGCAATGATCGATTGGCCGCGGTAAATGAGCGCTTGGCTCTACGTTTATAGATCGGAATGTTGCTCGGTGGTTTAGCACATCTTGCGACCGGAGAAGACACGTAAGGGCACAGCTCAATCGCCGTTGCTGCCCATTTACATTTATGGGGTCCTTCTTACAAGTAATGCGAAAAGCAATTCTGTGACGCTAAATGTAGGCTGATCATTAACCCTAAAAATATTTTTAGATCGGAAATGAATGCTTATACCTATGGAGAAGGACAAAATTCAATGCGGCGGATTGGAGTGAGTAGCTTTGAGAAGCAGAATATTAATGCCATTGAAAAGTGGTGCATAGAACAGTTTTTCAGAACGGAGAAAAGTCCGACAACGTTCGCATCTCGAAGCTCTCTTCGCAAAAAAAATGTATCATTAGGGCTGCAGCACCATAATATGTTACCGCAGGCCTAGACGAGATCGGCGCAGACTTTGCTCGATAAATGAGACAACTATGCTGCCGGCACCATCGCCTTCTCCAGAACACGAGCCTCCAGTACGGAATCGTGGCAAGCACTCTAAAAGTCTGGAGTGCTTTACCGATTCGGCTACTTGCCTAGAGACGGCGAAGAGCACAGGGAACCTGAGTTTTTTGAGTGCAGTTCACAATGCTGCGAGGATATGCCGATTCAAATTTCACGACTCAGTCTAAATCTCGAACAGATTGAAATTGACCTTTCGCTTTCTTTGACCAGAGCTTTCTAACGATTCTTCGCTAGTATTAGAAAGCTAGCAGAACCTCTGCTTCTTATTAATATTTCGTACACGAACCCCACAACTATATATCCGTGCAAAGAACATACTGAAATGGGTACATTTGGATATTTGGCGTAATTGAATAGGTTTGTCGATCAAGCCTAACCACAGCCGGGTCAAGCCTGTTTACAACTCGCTCAAGCCCACTCACAGGTATGTACTTGTGAGCAGCAAACACACTTCATTCTTGATTAGCGAAAAAACCTAGCGCTAGAATTAAATTTGCAAAGGAGACATTTTATTTCGTGTGCGAGTAAGTTTTTTCAAGAATTCGACACGCAAGGACCAAGGTCTTCATTATTGGTGGTTTTATAGGTGGTGGAGTTTAAATGATAAGTTCTGAAAATGAGATAGGTACTGCCATATTCACTGCCATATACAACATTTCTAGCGGAATGAGTTCACTATTCCTTTGAGCAACTTAGTTGAGCACCAGACGACACCTTTTTACAAAGCTACAATTTTTTTTACATATTGACCAATTGACTCTTATATCCTATGTCTTTTTATACCCGAAACTGATTCAACGTCAACGAATACATTGTCGGTTATCGGCAAGGGTAATTTCTTCGTAGATGTTTTTGTTTTTAAGATGATCATAATGCTAAATCGATTGCACTTCACGACCGTTTGAAGATCTAGCTTTTTAATTTATTAAGCGATTCCGGAATCATATTGAAAATAACTTATGCTTAAAAAATGAGTCTATATTTTGAGCTTTTGATTTGCTGCGTCGCAGTTCATTCGCAGGCACCGTTATTAGAGGCTTGTAAAAAGCTATGTAATGTAGCGGTGTCTATGAGTAGTAGAGGGGAGAAACGTGCTCAATGAGCTTGTAGCACCATTACTTTATGTACAATGCATCGGCAATGAATCTCTGTTGCAGTGTTATACAATGTGAGTGAAACAGGATGAATTTGCAAAACAACACAAGTAACGCTTGTGTGGTTTTATGCGAAGAGTATGTTCCGGTGTAAAATACGCAGTGTCGAGTATTGATGGTGGAGTTATAAGGCCACAAATCGTTTTCGGAGTGGAGTCACTTGTCCGAGGGACCAGCGGCGCCAAAATTGTACGTTAAAGCTAAGAGCGGCTAGTTTTATTAAGCTTTAACCGACTGATGTATAGAAGCAGAACAGTCGCAATGGTGGCACGAAAAGACCACCGGCGATGATAACGGATTTTCTATTGTAATACGCTACATGTATATGCGATAATGTGATGAAGTCAAAAAAACAGAACGACGCTAAGAAACACTCTATATTTGCCTGAAGCTTTTGCTATGGCCCCAGCTAAGATTGTCTCACGGGACCCGGCAGTGCTTCCAGAAAAAACTGAGCGATTGAATTCTAAGAAATTGAGGGAGAAACCTTGAAAGATGGCAGTAGAAACAAAAGAGCTTGGGAAAGTCCGTAAGTAACCCATGTGTTTTATAGGTGACCTAAAGCTTTAGCGCGAAAGAAGGGGCAAATAGAGCAAATAGTGCTTTTATAGAAAACTAGACAGATATGAGCAGCTCAAAGACCGGTAGTTATGGCGTGCCACTGGCTGCGCTGTGGGGAGAGTATGCGCATGCGGAACTAGCTAGGCAACATTCCAAGAGTCCTCAAAAGCGTAGTACACGAACTGCTTTACATCGAAGGCTGTGTACGTTAGTAAGAGTAAAAAACCGAGGCTTTTTTTGGTGAATATTATGGCACAATAATAGCGGGAACGCCTTGCAATTTATTTGCGCCACAAACCAACAAGAAGTAACGAATTGGATAAAAGAAACAGTCGGGCATGCATGAGAGGCTAGCGATTGCCCCCTGCCTGTTTCTCTTGAGATTCGGTCCCATGTGGGTTCGTGTTCAGTAGAGAGCCAATTTAAAAGAACGTAAAGGTATAGCGAAGGCAGTGCTTGCGTATTATTAATATCAACGTTTCATTATCCACAGCAATACTAAATACTCCGATATCAACTTGATAAAAAATTTATAACAAAATAATTCAAAATACATGTAGACAAAAGGTAAGATGAATCAATTATAAGCACGGAGTGTAAACCTTCATTTCTGTTGGATACACCTTTGTTTGTAATTTTACTTACGGCGGTCGTCAGTGTTTCAATGTTCACTTAGCTGAAATAGGCGCACTTGCGTATGTAATTCGGGTGGCGCAGAACATGACCCCACCCACTTTCACCACGGCCATCAGCAGGTAACCTTGCTCTTGCGGTATGCGCAAACAGGGTAGCCCTCTAAAAAAATTGACTAGGTGCTATCTACTGTCTTGTGTGCACACCTGCACACGTGTATGCCGTTAGGGCGCTCGAAAGGGCATCTTATTCGTTCACGCCGTCAAACGCCGCATTTCGGGATGGCGCCTATCCTACCATGTCTCCATGCCTCCGTACTTCGCTGTGTCATCATCTTCGAGCGCCGTCGCGCACATACGTTGCGTGTCCCCATAACTTGACCTTTGCGCGACGTGAACTCAATGACATTTTGAAATTTGTCCGGTTTCGCCCCTGTTCTCATCGCCTGTTTCAATCGTGGCGACAAGCTCAGTCCTCGTATTGGAGTGTCCGCTAAAAAATTGTCCCTGCCCATTGTGTGTCGAAGATGAGGGCGAGGACAAAATCGCCATTACAGAGGGGAACGGGACAAAAGGGGGCTTTACTGAGGCTCTGTGCGTAGCAGACTATAACGCCGTGTGAACTGGGCGTTACCGTCCGGTATGTTCGCTCTATTTTTCGACGGTGCGCCGACTTATCCGCTTGCATTGCCCACCGCGGTGGTTATGATATCATTGTTGCGGGCAACGACGTACGCTGAACCAAAGCACGAATGCAGGGGGAGTGGGATGGGGCGAAGATCGAATAGATGTCCGGCAGACTGACAGTTTTACTTATAGGTCTTTAAAGGGCATCTTAAAACCTAACCTACGCTCTGCTATTCACAAGACACAAATTTCAACCGGTAGGCGAATAAAAGACCAGAACAATGCTATCAAAACCTCCTCAAATGCTACCTCCTGTGTTTACTCCGAGATATTCCGATCTATCTACGGGATAAAACAGTGCGGGTCTAACGACTATTGGTACCACGACGCTAGGGGTAGGTGAAGGACGACTTAAATAGTATATCCATAAGCTTAGGACATCTCCTCGAACTAATTTGAATTGCGCAATTGAAAAGCGTTGTAAAACGTTTCTTATAAGACGATGGGATATTGCTGATTAATGCAAAAAATGGAAGCGCACTGAGATTGCCGCTTTGAGCGTACTTAATCTTTTAGAGACTTTTGATATTCTTCATCTGCTGAGGATGATATGATTAGCGTTTATAATTTAGCGAACAACTCCCTAAAGAGCCGGACACTGCTAGTGTGACACTGCTTTAGACTATTGGTTTCACACAGATAACTATAGATCAGTCAAAACATTGTTGTACATCTATCGACGAATACATTTTTACGCGGGGTTTTATTTCACAGCGCCTGAATATAAACCTCCACCAAAAATGCCCAGAAAATGCTTACGTAGAGTATCTGGTATCCATACTGTTTTCGAACAATTGTTCAGACTGAATTATCGCACTTAACCATCGGTCGACCTTAGAACGATCGTAGGAAACTGTAAATATGAACTTCACGTTTGCCTCACACAGCATTAGTCCTTGCTTCAAAGTAGAATGTGTTGGGTTCCCACAAATTCACAATTATTACAAAAATGCTTTTTAGAAAACAATTTAAACCACGTTGCCAGTTTCATTTTTTGGATTAGTTTTGGGGTCTTATATAAACGCATCCCCCTTTATGGTTGATCGTTATTGATTGATACTGATTATTAAAAAAAAAGGCTAGCTCCACCGTATTATATTTTCGACAGGATTTAATTACGCAGTTTTAAATCGCCCTTCTGGCTGCATTTTGTAAAATAGATATCATGCAGGTATCATGCATACACGCCCTTCTTAAAGCGGGTACTACTGGCTTATAAATATACGAAGCCAGTGATCTAGTGATTTGATAATTGTTTGATTATAGTATTTATAATTCACCCAGCCCTGTTAAGCCATTTATTTTCTACAGTTCTAACTTGGCTGCTTTTACACGAAATCACATATTTTCAGTAAGTTGAGACTTACTTGACTATCACAGAGCAGCATCACTTGAAATCTGCATTCTTGAAGAATTACCTGCTTTGGTAACCTTCTTGGCGTATCCCAAAAATTAAAAAGCCATAGCAAATGATGTGCGACGTAATGGGAACAAGCTAGTATTGACTTAGTAAATACTGACCTACACTTTGAATAGTGTAGGTCAGTATTTACGACGATTGCTCAAAATTGTGTCGACAAAACCTCGTTATTCAGTGAATTTACTATTACTAGATTAGGGAAAAGAAATAACGTTCCCCAATAGATGTATAAAAAGCTCAGCAATCAAAAGCACTCAATGTGACTACCCAACGAAAGAATTTCATACCTAGTGGATAGAACACGACTAAGCAAAAGCGTGAGCCTTCTATTTTTCGGATAAAACAGTCATTATTTAACTTCCATGCCTTTGGTATGGAAAGTATTCTTAAAAATGATAAGCTGGACAAAAGACATACACTTAAAGGTAAAAATTGTGTGGAAACAAACACCTGTCTCGCCTGATGTTTCCATTTATTCGGTCGCTTAACCTTGATCACAAGTAACTCTAAATTTTACAACACTCATGTAGGTATGGAATACTACAAGTATTGTTATTATTATCATGACAATTCGTGTCCTCTTGTAATTTGACTGCATAGGTAAAATTCGCGATCACTATCCAGAACAGAGCACAAAATAAGTACATATCCGCATACAATATGAATAGATCTCCCCCTGCCTTGTCTTCTTCGTCTGAGGCAAGAACAGAATCCAAGCAAATGGAACATCGACGACAGAGTCAATTGTCTGTTCATTTGTCTGGGAGAGACAATACCACTGGTCCTCACTGCTGTGGCTTGCCTGGTCCCCGCACCCACAGCATGGCCAATACGGGAGGCGAATCATCGATTCTGAAGAATTATGTTCTAGCCAAGGCGGTTGCCGTGGTCTATCGACACCAAAGGTATATCGACTTGAACCGTGTTATCACAATACAATGCTAATGCACACTGCATTGAACTAGACTCCATTGTTAGTGTGCCGCTTGTGAGAAGCTGTAAACCGTGTGTAAGGGTCTTATGTGTAAAGGTCTTTTTCGTTTTGGCGAGTAGGACGTGGCGAGGCGATGGAGATAGAGCCGATTGACCGGTACAACTATCAGCCTAACTCCACATGAGCGATGCATTTTGGTGCACCATCACCTTCACGACCAATTCATCTGTCGTCTATTTAAACCTTCAGTGGGAGACATCCATGTAAGATGAATAGTTGGTCTCAAGGGCAAAACGTATGAGGAAGCTGTTCCTGCCTTGCGTTAGTTGCCACCGCCCGTAAGATCGGTCGCCGAGAGCTGTTCATTTTTACCTTCGTCCTACTCGACACCTTCGACCTGATTCGTTCCACGGCTCACGGTGCCCTCCGTTGAGGTAGCGCGAACACAGTTGACACAGACGACCGACCAACAACGACTACACAGAGCGTTTCGGTACTCACTGTGTCGTCAAATGTCTATATCCGGGCGAATAAGTCCCACATGGCAACGCCATTTTTAGACACTGGACCAAACCCCGTACCTCCCCTATTTTCAGCCCTTCCGGAGGCTTCCGTGTCTCGCCTACTTTACAGACCGAATGAGAGCAGACGAGACATCGGAGCAGCTGTTGGCAGACTGCCAGTCGTGACGTCAATCCGGTGGTGAAAAAGGGCTGATCTACTTAAGGAAGCTCGTCCCGTTCTCATTCTAGACCGCTGGGGGCAGAGGAACGACATCGTTGAATTAACGGCAAGCCTGCTGCCTGTGCCGGATGCATACCACGACCCTAGATCTCTACGGTCCTTCGTTATCTTCGTCCGATCTGTTTGTAATACGACAAGACGATGGTGTAACGCAACAGCGCCGCGAAATTCCTCATCGCCGTCGCATTCTTTTCTTGTCGACCGTTACCCTCAATCTGGCAGAAGCTGGGAGGAGCGCAGGTCATTACCGTCACTGGGTACGAGCGGCGCACGAGTAATACGACGTACACAAAGACTATTGCAAAATTATCGGCACATTATCGGCACGTCGGGAACATGTGTTTTGACTTAGGTGGCACCAGTGTAATCTTACATTGCTCATTGTTTGGCAAAGCCACTCAATGGCTTTTCTGTAGGAAATTCTAATGACTGTTACTTGACTTAAAATTGAGGCAGTAGAATTATTCGACTCTTCTAACACTTCTCACATCTACTGTCACAAGTCTGCGCTGACACCCTGTCACTGTAGTAAATGGGCAACTTTCCTTTTTGAAGCAACCTAAATAGAACTCATGTCTCCAATATGCATTTTGAAAAAGGCCACATCAGCCGTGTCGGCTTCCTTACCACTTCTTCATGACAAGAGGGATTTATAGAGCTGAAATAAAACTTAGCTTTGCAGATAATTAGTTTACAGCTTGGCGACATAGTTTTTTTTTCCAGGGTGTTTATTGAAAATACTTCAGTGTTCACCTTTTGGTCTGTGTTTTACGGGGTTAGTTTCAGGGTGAAATTTTTGTCATAGAAGCTTAAGCACTTTCCATAGATGCCTCTATCTAAACGTAAATGACCCATACACTATCCAAAGGTGTAGCAATCGGACGGGAAATCTTTAGTCTTTTATATAGTCCTAGCGGATTCACACGATAAAGCTGCGTTTCGTTTCCAAGTTGAACTTTCTTATAGTGGAAGCTTCGATGCTTCTCATGACGCTTATATTTTGGACATTAAAATAAACGATAAACAAATGTCTGGAAAATTTTAAGGAGGCTTTTACCAGCTGAAACACAGTAACGCTCATGGACTCGAATGATTTAAATAAAGCCAAGCGCTAAATGTTTAGCGGGCAGATATACATCTTCTTCTCTGTTCAGACTTTTCTGTCAGCGGACGAATACAGCTCCGGGTCTGTGCTCAGATGTTGATTTTTAAAGAGTTAATGAATGACAGGAGGTGAATGAAAATGTTGGAGCATTGCTAACGTAAGACTAAGTGCTGGCTGGCAGGTTTGCTGAGAGCGTCTAGAAGGTTTCAATTTCGTTCACTGATGGTCACAGAAAATATAAAGCAAAAATCAGGTGCAATTCAACGCGCAAGGTAGCTAGATTTTAAGTTACTACTTCTGTACTTACTTGCTGGACCTTTTCCCTGCCCCGACAAAGGAAACTACCGCCGAATTTTTAGCGCCATACGCTGTATCTTATTGTAATATTTCAAAAACGCAAACTCGGCATCTGAGTTCATGCCTCATGTCCAAACATGACTTGCATAATTGTAGCTTGTGCTCGTACAAGCAAATACTATTGAGCCATGTGACTCGTAGACGATCACTCAATGTGCTCCATTTGTAATTTTATATACTTTTGATTACGCAAATAAATTTGATGGAATGCATGTAAAAACAGCCCCTCAATAAATTGGATGATGACCGTATATGCGTATCGATTATAGCTTAAACGCTGCGGTCGCATGGGATTGTATAATTGTTAGTATATTAGTGAAATTGCTGATGCAAAATGCAATTGTGCCTTAAAATTTGCATGACCTAGAACGGCCCACCATGTAATACTGACTAGTTTCCAAGTCGCGATTTTTAAACACAAGAAAGCTGTTGACATTTATTCATTGATTTACCTTATCTGTAAGCCTGTAAATAGAGTGTATTAATAAGCCAGTTGACAATTAGAGTGTGTCTACATAAGTTCATGAGGTTCCGATTAGTGCTGATAAAATTATTTGCCAGTATTTACTACTTCGTTTTTTGATAACATAAAACATGAAACAGTATTTTATATAATATACACTATGCATGTAAATCGACACCACACTAAGCTATTATTTTTGAAACGGAATTTTGCTATGATTTCGAGCACATCGTGTTTAAGAAAATGTACTTTGAACGTGTGCAAACGGCAAGCGTGTGTAATGCGGAGCAAACGGAAAGTAACGCTCTGTATATCTTTGTTGGCCTCAACTTCAATATCTGTTGATAATGGTTGACAAATATCGTTTTCTCTGTTCGAAAATACAGAGTCGAGTAAATGTTAGGGAGCAAAACTTGGAATAAGTTCTGGTCCTAAGGGTGCTTTGATACTTTGATTTAATAGCCATCATCAAAGTGCTCTCATCATCGTTCCAGGATTATTATTGTGTCAAATTGATATTCTGTGCAATATCGCTTAGCTAAAAAATTTATTTGCTTTGTTGCTAGAAGCACCCTTCCATATCAATCCACCATTCGAAGAGGGGACAGAGTGGAAACAGATGCGTCTGCGCTACCAGGTTCTAGCTAGGACATTTCTCAAAAAGTATTAATCTTCTTTAAGGGTAAAGAACAAGACAAGAACGCACACAGTGATTGAGACGAGTTTCTTAACACAAGATACGTCTCTGTACAACAGCATCATCTTGTTAGATCCTCCTTGCTAGATCTCTACCATGCAGGCAACATACAAAAGGCATTTTTTAGTCGTTCACTACATGATGGTTGAGTTATGAAATTTATTTTAAATATGATACCTTTTTAGATTGAAAGATGCGGTCACAATGTTGAGGAAGTATATACTGAAAACAATCTAACAAAGCTACTTATTTTTCTTGGTGGGTAGACGGACGGTACAGTTTTCCCAATAACAGATCTCGGCCCAGAGTAAACATGGCATTTTAAAATAATGGGTTGCTCAGGTCGCTTAAGACACGTTATTGTCTGACCCAGTAAATAACGCGTCCATATCTTCCGTTAGCTGAAAACTCAACACTTATACTAATAGATATCAATAATGCTATTTTTACCGCCTCAAATTCAATTTCCTCGTGCAAGTGCGTAAGCTGGCAATTTAGTAACCCCAAACATTTCAGTATGATGGCCTGAGAACGACCCTTTTCTTTAGTTAGTAGTTTTCTGTGTCACTGTTTTTCCAACGCTTCAGACTCTAGAGTGATACTAACTTTACCAACATAACGACAGTTAAAGATGTTCAGGTCAGCTGGAATAATGGTTGTAGATTAAAGCCAACGATTGGCAATTTATCCCAACAAGGACACTCTCGTTTTTTAGCGGTTTTTAAGACCAATTTGCTGTCTACTGTTACGGACACGAAGTTCAAATGTCCTCTTTCAGTCGCACACAACTTTGTTGTGGCAAGGAGACGAAAGGATGTCCTTTGCATACAAATCAGCCAAGAAATAAACAGACACAGCGCAAGCTTGTGTTAATAAAATGAAAAAATGAAAACGATGCATTTTTAAGAGTATACGGATCTATTATCTGTTTTACAGAGGTTTATCGAAACGTTTAGCCGCGTGAAGGCTCAAAGCATCACAGATTTGGACCCGCACCGTAAAGTCCACGCCTACTAAAACTAAAGCGCATAATTAGTGGAGCGAGCGAGGAATATACACCTACGGTGTTATTTCATAGCCTGCACAGAAAATATTTTTTTTCATTTTTGGGGCTGACCATCAGCCAACATTTAAAATCGACGGTGTCTGCATTACTTCGTAAAACGGGCCCCATATAGATGTGGATGTGCGCCGGCGGGGATCGAACCCATGCACCTACATGCCCCCTCCGATTGCAGCGGGCATACGAGTGCACCAAGCCTTTCTTACACGAATTTCTTAAGACATGCGTCACAGATTTGTAAAGTTTGCCCCGCTCCGCTTTTATTCATTTTTGAGGCCGCTTTATCATTGTTTTTCTTTCCCTTCAACTTTAAAGTCCTAAGGTAATGTTGTGGCCAGACTGTGGCCGTTGACGACGCACCCGTGTTGTAGGCCTAGACGATCCAAGTCGCCGCGATCATTTAGAGTCTTCGCAGGAGTTCTTTGTTCGCCTTTGTGTCATTCGAAGAACTACGGTGTAACGGAAATAAAAAAGAGCTATCAACTCTGCAGCTGACATGATGAGTCGTTTTTGTTGTGCTCTGACTCCGTAGAGGGTAGGGAGGATCTTCGCAATCGAGTTCGGCGTTCCTCTCGTGCTTGCTTGATGGGCTGTCAGAACGAAATTCGCGACCCTTATCTAGCTGCCACCTATATGCTCTTTTAGTCGCCATCCTGATTTGTAGTTTTCTAAAGGAAGGCTGATGGGTCGGATTTACTTCTTGTCAGTAACCCAGATGCGTTTGCTATGGAGTAAGGCTAGAGCCGACTGTTTATTTCAATATGGCATGAAATGCTTTACCAGTCTAAACCTCGATTTTTGTTTTTTCATATCATAGGCAGTTTTTTATGAAGTGACTATAAGATGGATTTTTATGGCACTCCTGCCATTATAGAAAAAACGCTGTCTTTTTTCTTGTGACAGCTTTTTCCTGCAAGTAAATGGAGATTATTCAAATTAAGGCAAGGATGCACTCTTCTCTTAGCGGTGTTCAGCATAATTTACCATCGGAATCTATTAGAAGGCATCCCTAACGTCCAGCTGGACAGCCAGAAAGAAGCTACGGACCTATGTCCGTTGCAGTAATTCTGCTTTAGCAATAGTTCAGTGTATAGGCTCAAATAACGACAGGCGCTTGCGAAACCTGTGCTGTATGGAGGGTACCAGGTACTATTCGGAGACAGCTCGCAGCCTTCTTAATGATTTCTATAAAACCTTTAGTCAACCTCTGATTACGCATACAAGTCTATAGGCCACTGTGGCCCTTAGAGTTGAATACTACATCTGTTAATTTCCGTGTCGTTAGTATTTGATTTTTTTACGGTCTCTGTGATAACGCCCTCAACTACTTCTTCTTTATTTGCTTAGAATTGGCCTCAAGCGTTGGTTTTCTGGTTGGCCTAAACAACCCTGCACGTGTGAAAAGTAGATAGCATTATAGCAAACGGACATTGCGCCGCAAAATTCTCTAGTGTGCCTTTAGCGAACTCCGGGATGTTTTTTCGAACGAAGGTGGAGCGCCGTCTGAAGCCATTTCACGGAGACTTGTTATTGACTGGCTGCAGTATTTTAAGCTTTTCAAGATGTTTTTCCTTATTTATTTACTGGGTTTGGGCAGCAGGTCATAGCTTTTAAATTTGTCAACTAGTTGTTCTTCATACTGCATCAGCTCTAGCTTTCGTCAAAGTTCCCGGCTTTTTTTAAGAAATACTTCGTTGTGCTTGAGAAGCTTTTGTTGTCTCCAAGCGTGTTGCTCTATTTTTCGGTAGCTCCTTTATAAAGAATTCGTTTCTCTGTGTTTTGCCCTCCGGAAAAAGACAGTTACGAATTCACGTTTCGTTAAGGCGGTTTCTATTTGGGTCCGAGTAGTCCCGTGTTGCTTAGAGACCTCAAGGTCTCCACGCTATTACTCCATTGCTATTAGTAAAGGCATCCCTGTGATCCACTGGCGAATAATCGAACTAAACAAAATCACCTTCGTTTTTCTTTCGTGCCTCCCACTAACAAATCAAGCCAGGTATGGAGGCCACTATCTAACTTCAATGGTACACCCAAATAGATTTTAGCTTGAAGTGTTGCTGGAACTTGCAACGGAGATCTGTGGCATCGGTTATCACCAGGTAATACTCGAAATATAACTTCGATATCTTAAGTTTTCAAGCAAGGTAATAAAGAAGTAACGCAGTAGCCAAAAGCGCTCAGTATAAGCATTTGATGACAAATGCAAGACCTCACTAAGAGAGCACAATAAAGCTGTAAATTGGCTGAAGAAGACGCTGTGGATACTTTAAGCGACCGCTCGAGGTTCTCATGGGCAGCTAGAAGCTGCGTGGACGGTAAGCAGCTTCCTTCTAAAGCAAAGATCTACCAAAGATCATGGTGGTTCTAGCTCATCTAGTTCAAAAGTTATTGGAGTTGGACGGCCGTCTATTTTCGTGGAATTCATCACATATATTAATTGCTCTTATCTTCTTACAGCTGTCGTCTATACGAGTAAACATAAAAAAATCATGCGTCGTCAATTGGCCAATCCGCGATGCTCTTCTGCAACTCCTCGGTGTGCACCACTGGCGGTATGCGTGTTAGCATATAGTGCATGCTGCTATATACCTAAGAGAGTATATCGCTGAGGGCTAGAGATCTACGTACACAGCCAAAAGAAAAAGGGAAATAGTAGGCAACTCAGTGTGATCAGTTTCGATTTAGAATACCATAAATATACTTATTTGAATTGCACATCAGGCATATACAGTAAATAATGTCACATTATTATTGAACGTTTCGCAGACAGCATATTTCAGTGAAAAAATGATTCTGATTTAATTCTAAGCTTTGGGACCCTATAGGACATCTACCTCCTTGGTAAATGTGTAACGCGTTTCCCGAAAATTTCTATATAACACATCCTTATGGCTTTGCGCATAATCTTCATCTTAGAGGTTCTTTCTAATTCCTTTGATGTATCTTTTTCAGGCAACTTTGCGCGGTTGTCTTTCGCGCAAAGTCGCCTGACGCTGATACTGGATTGCGAAGGAGCTTCCCTACCATTGCCTTCACCTTAAAACTTCTTAAGCATCTTACCGCGTAATTAACGGCGTCGTGTTACATGAACTACAGGCTAATATGGGACAAGCTTTCCTTCCTCGAAAGGGATTTGCAGTGTAACATGAGTTGCCTATGCGAAAGTCTGTACACTCTATACGTATGTACGTTCTATCTGACGCTCACACACCTCTCATATTTGACCACTGTTCTGACAGTAACGAGGCTAACGTAAACTCAGCTTAGCACCATCGACGGAGTCAAATTGCAGAACTTGTTTTACCAAGTAACCTCTAAACTTAAACTGATTATTTAATCATCAGAACAGGAATGTAGTTATGGTAGCATCCCAGATTGGAAAGTATGGCCGTTTTTTAAAATATGTGAGATCGATTTTTATACTTTATTTATTTTTCGACGACCTTCAATTCCTTCAAAGACCGTATTGTTTCCGGAAAATACTCTGATATCACTTACACAAATCAAGATTCCACCGCCTTAAAATGGCCTGTAAACGTCACAAATTCCTACGATATAACGAGTAACCTCTATGACTGTTAGCTGTCCCCAGTACAAAGCACCGACTTACGCTGTTCGTTTCATGTGCACGTTATGCCATACAGCAAAGGGCCCGAAGCGATGTTATCGGCGCGGGCTTCTCCGCTTGTCCCTAGCAAACATTGTGCAAACTTTTGATGAGAGATGGTCGACAAGTCAGATTACGGCGCTATTTAATGCCTTGCCTATATCGTACATACACATTCACCCACATCCACACATACATAGCTAATATAATTTTATAGGTTCGCTCAACCTTATCGTTTATTTTTCTGGTGAAGCGAGCCAACGCTGGCGTTGGTGAGTAAAGATATAAACGACGCGCTGCCGTTCAAGGTAGATTACTGCACACGAGGATAAATAAGCTGTGCAGCAAGACCGGATACATTTCACTTACCACTCTGGTCGGGCCGACCGACATTGGCATCAACTGAACGGCCTTATCGACTAGTCCTCGTGTAGGTCAGCACTTCTCCTCAAGAGAGAGTTGGATGAGCTCGTGGGGGATGCTAGAGCTAGGCGCGAAGGGGGGTAGTGGCGGAGCTATCTTTGGCTAAACCATGCAGCAAGTAACCGTTCTAGGCCGTTAGAAACTAGGAATGTAATGCTTGGGAAGGCGTTTTCGAAAAATTCAAACGTTAACATGATGATGTTAACGGATGATTTTCATTGCTTTTTATCTCTGTAAAGATGGTTCATAAAGGACTAGGAAATGATCGAGCTTTTAACAACTTCTATTTTTACATATTATTGTGTCATACCGCTACTGTTTGTGATTATTGCGAGGAACGAAGGCGATTACAGCCGAGTTGACGATGTCTTGAGCGGAAGAGGAGAAGAGTATACTGATAATCGTACTATTCCGAGCATCTATTTCGTGGTGACTTCATGTAGAATGAAAGCGTAAATGTAGGTATACACAACAGCCACATACTACACTCATCTTTGATGGTATTAAATGGATAGATGACGAACACATCTATATATTGATTAAACTCGAGCATAATATGAATTCTGGTCATGAAACAAGTGCATATTCACAAAGCGCTTTCATAGAGTGCTGCATGCAAAAAAATCACGTATAATGTGGTATGAATAGAATGAGAACACCAAACGGATGATTTTCATCGCTTCTTATCTCTGTAAAGATGGTTCATAAAGGACTAGGAAATGATCGAGCTTTTGACAATTTCTATTCTACGCAATCAGTAGTAATCAGTCGCTATTTGAACCTATGGGAAATGAAAATGATAAGTGGCCAGCAACCTGTTATAAGATTAATAAGGCCTCTTATTTTCTGTGGGTGTTTAGCACGACGTCGTTGAGAGACAAACCAGTTTGCTACCTTTGCCAATTAGTCTGTACTATTGGATCTTCGATTCCCTCGAGGTTAGGCCCTTGTCGTTCGGCACACTCATATTTCTTCTTTGTAATTGCACGCTTGCAATGCTTGAGTCGCATTTTTGTACCAGCCTCGTCATATTTCAATGTGCATTGTTCGAAAATTTCGCAATAAATCGTATCAAGTCGGCCCAAGCACTGAAGTTCACCTCCTAAGGCTAACTGGTATCAGAAACCTCTTAACAATTGAACTAATTGGGAAATTTATCGAAAACAGCTGTTTCAATTAGAATGTCACATGTGGAGCTACCGAACTTTTCACTCATTGAAAGGCGCTCATGCTTCTCTGTTTATGCTATTTGCGGAAGCTATACTACTCATGCAATTCTCCGGAGTTTTTGCAAGTTCCTACGGTTGCAGTTTTCGCCTAGGAAAGAATCTAGGGGCAGAAGGTAGTCTCGTAAGGAAAAATATAGGATGCCTAGGCAGAAAGACTATCAAGGATTTTGGCGATTTCGTTACAGCGTTAACAAAACGTCTATGAAATTGTAATATGCTCCGATGCTGGCAGTAAGCACATGTAGAAACTTCCTTTGCTACCTTAGGGGTGATTTAACTCGGTGTTTACAATCTTTTTTGATAACCTACAATGCCAGTCTCACCCCTGATTAACGAATCCGTAGAAAATCACATTGCTTTTTTCACAAATAATTCGATGATGAGCTTTATTAGTCTTTGAACATGCGATATATCACCTATATGTCTTTACCGGATGAAAAATCCGAGATGGCAAACAACTGCAAGTATTACAGCGTACACATCACAGTCTTGTAAGTGCAGAGGCGTCGTTGCCTTGAGACTTTTGGATTCAGTGTCAATAAAACAGCTAAATAGTTTCTAGTTTCTTGATGATCGTGGCGGGGCAAATCTGTCCTTTCTCAGTCTAAGTATACGCATGAGAGGATATTGTTATCTTTTTCCGGAAAATTTCATTGGGTCAGGCAGTAGGAATCACGATATACATGAACAGCCATTTTAGTGGGACGTTAAATGATGGCGGTGACACGACTATGGCCAACAACAGTAAATAGCGTCCCTTACATAGATGATGGTTATTGGAATTTAAAATTTAGATGCCTAGCCTCTATCGCACGAAAAAACTGCTTTCGTTCGTTTAGTTGCTTTTATTGTGATTGGTTGTTCTTGCCGAAACAGTCTTCCAAACGGCGCTCAGTCTGGAAGTTATCGTTAGCAAAACTTCGTCAAGACGAGACTGTGCCGTACTTAAATAGCTTTGTTGATAACAGAATTCGAAGGCTAAACCTAACAACTATTTTAACTGGGGCTAACGAACTAGATGGTTTAATGTGCCATTACGCGCTCTTTGCTTTCATTAATTGAGCACCGTGTCTCCTTTTTTATTTATAATCAATGAAAAAGCGATTTTATTTCAAAAGATCGTATGTCATAAAATATATGACCATAAACTATTTTATGAGGCAATTGCTTTGTAGCTGAAATTTAATAGGCCAAATGCCGAATATATTCGATGTTGCAATGGAGCGCTGGGCCACCTTCCTTCGGGTCATATTTCTGGTTTATAAAAAATCGTTAAGCGCTTGCTGGGCAGCATATTCGAGCTGGAAATAGAAGGGCCTCATTGCGTTTTGTGGTGCATATACTCAAAGCGCGTGAAACTTCACCTTGAGGCGTAAACTTGAAAGCCACTAGGCAGATTTCGAAGACAAGAAGGAAAGAGAGGGTGGAAGAAAGAAAAGAATATCAAGCAAACAGGCTTAGGCGAAATCTCAAGGCGATGATGGAATACGATGGCCTCATGGACGTATGAAACTCACGTCAAAACCGGCCATTCCATCTATTATCGTAAACACCATTAGCAATTCGACCGACAGCGAAGCAATGCGTCAACCCGCAATGCGTAACTCTTCTATAAATTAGTCCCTGACCTTTTCTCTCGTATCTATTACAAGTAGCCAATGACGGTTTTGTACACGCATATAGATAAATTGATATGCTCGATTCGGCATTTATGTCTCCCCCGTCTAGGCCATTGTAGGTGAAATTGCATATAAATATTCTAATGTGAGTGGTTATCCTACGTCTACGCAAGTAGTGCGAGGCAGGCGAGTTATCGTATACGTAGTTTCGGAGCACCAGTTTCGACACGACTCGTGACCTTCATTGAGCCCGTACGTAGTAGTCACGCGTCATTTGGGCTTACTGCCTTTCGAGAGCATTGTGCAAGTGTTGGAACAGTTATTCGGTCACGAAATACGATTTCCAGACTGACTTCTTTTCGTCATAAAATGGCGTTGAATTTTACTGAGGTGAGCTATTTCGGTCTTGCTTGATATCACACCCGAAGTAAACAAATCATGCGACCCTTCGAAAATAATTGGTAATATTAATTTAATGCAATCGTACTTCACCGAACATTGCGTTTGGATTAGCGCCAAAACTCGCCACTTGACGTGTGGCGTCCGTCGGCACCACCAAAACTTGCAGGCCTGACTGCGGTACACCACTGACTAGACTTCCTAAGTTTTACTATTTTTTTGTCAAAGTTATTGTATGTTACATTGTGATGTACGAAGTGCAAAAATAGTCTACTTGGACTAGTGGTGTGAAAACACATGTCACTCTTAGACTAGCCATGTGTACGATAAGTGGATGCATTGTCGTTTAAACAAGTGGAGTTGACTATTAACAGTAGCAAACACGTTGCATCCGACGTCATCGCAGCAAAATGTATAGCTCGTCGAAGCTCTTACATGGAAAGGTCATTGACTGTGAGCAGTATAGCCTTAATAATTCACCACGCATTTCATGCCATTGCTTTGTAATTACCAGACACTCTGTTGGCCATCCTATAGAAGCCCTTGAATGCTTATGTATCATATTAGCGCATCTGTTATCGCTGCAGTCCACTCTAAGAACGCCGTCTGCGATGCAATTTCGTGAAAGAATTGTTATTAGCGTCGAGTGCAATTTTCTAATAGTGAAAGCCGCCGTGGCCTTGTATGATAAACAATTGTACTGGTCTTTCTTTTTGTTTGCAACGGACTAATAACAATAGCCACGTCTTTTTCGATGGCCGACGTCTTACATCCTGTCCTGTTCAACTCCGCCACTCCACGATACCGTCCCGTGCCGCACATAGACGGTGGCAGTGGCAGCGCGCTTAATTTGCCTCGTCCCCAATGGCCCACCCGTCCAAGCTCGGCTCCGTTCCTGTAAATGTCAGGGGTCGTCCGGTGTATTCCATTGTGCCGCCAGCACACACTCACGTACTCAAGTACGACCACACGCCCGGCTGTTTGCAGCCCTTCTCCACTTCCTTAACGGCGTAGGTCGGCTCTCTTTCCCCGTCAGGGGAAAGGTTCCTGGGCGAGGGTGGGATCCGGCTGCACGAAAGAACTCGCCTGCCGACCGGCCTCTCGACAGGCACAAAGACGCAAACCTTCTAGCCACGAACGACGTTTCACGCGCCCGAATGGGTTCACACCAACGCCCCGCCATAACCGACTCGTCGAAATAGTGACAAGGCAACATCTTATCAAGTGCTAACATCGACCCACAACGATCTATCAGTTTTGTCGAGAGGACGCACGTGTCTAGTGAGAGTTGTGTCGCCCAGAACAGCTGCCATCTTTAACTACTTTGTAGCTAGTAAGCAGAAATGGAGCCGATAAGTCAGGGAAAGTGTGTGCGAAGGACTTTGTTACTAGACGGACAGAAGGAGTCCTATTCACTGTGCTTGGTGCGTCTGTGTGGTTGTGTGCGTGTTCATTTGTGAATCCCTACGTACGTAAGCCAACAGAAAAAGGCGAATAACAGCAATATATACCCAAGTCCCCCCCACCCGTATAATCGAGCCCCCCTAAGCTGGCTTATGAGGATTCTTCCTCGTGCTTGAGGAACCAGTAAATGGTTGGCTGTAAAATAGTGCTTGGTCCGTCGTTACCAAATGCTGTCTTGTCTAACAACAGGATACCTTTTTATTCGCTTATGCGTTCATCCACTCGTAGGCCCAATAGAGGCTCGTGTAAACTAAAAACCAAATCAAGGCCGGATAAACCCTGGCAACAACAATCGACAACGTGTCAGCCTTATATGTATTTTATAAGGTCGTTGGCTTTCAAAGATCTAGTCCATCTGCAGGTGAGCTTAATTTTGACAATGAACACATCCAGTTAGTGTCTTAAAACTTACATTGTGAATTCTTGCAAGCTTGCCCTTTAACTTAGCCAACCTGCGCAAAACAATGGATGTATGCAATTTTAGATTGTACGCGTTGATTACCACCACAAGGATCCCAGTCTGTCTCTACCTAAGATACCAAGCACGTTAGGCGCCACGAACGCAGGGCAACGCCGTAGCTATCCTTTGATTGCTAACTAATTGATTTAGATATGTGTTTGACCACTCTAAACGTCCTTACTTGACTAGCTCAGCAGGCAAACTGATTACAAAGAGGTACAAGGGGCCCGCTATAACATAGTTCTAGGCAGCTTCTCCGTCTCTTTTTCGTACACTCAATTCACGCGCCGCAAGATGACCTCGTGAGGAAGAGCGGGAAAGGCCCGTGGCAGTAATCTGACAGTTCGACTTAAATTCAGCAACTTAAGTGGCAGAGTTCAGAAATCTCGAGACGGGCATGTGAGCCAGTTGGCGAGAAAATGGCACTCAAGTAAATTCGATCTAAAATCGGAAAAAACAGCGAAGTGATCTTTATACTCATCGTCGCATCGTGGCCGTCGTGATCAAGATTGTCATCCTTCTTTTGCCGTACTCGAAAAATATGTACTTTGCTCGAGCGATGCAGTGAAGCAGTGGGCAAAAGCCTTTATCCCAGTTCAATTTTGTACTGGTGCATTTGCAGCAAACTGTCCTTCCCTGACCAATAATGATGTGCCGATCGCACTATTGACTTGAAAGGGGATTAGCCGGACAGACTGACAGAAACATATCTCTGCGTTTGTCAATTCCTTTACAAACAGTCGGAACTTCATTCCGCTTAAGGTTGAGAGCGATCTCACGAGCCACCGGCAATCGTGGAGTACTCACAGTTAGACGTTTTAGATAGCGATGATCAACAAAATTACGCTTGGCATCTAGTTGCTCTATAAGTTGATTGTAAACTGATTTTGCACGATCAGCCCTTGAGTATGAATATGTTAATATATGAATGCGTTTATATTGTGTAATTGCCGTTCGTTAAAACTGTACAAAAAGGTAAATGGTAAAAGGCCTTTCTATTTGAAAAAAATATGTATTCGTAGAGCACCTTGCCAATACAGGAGTATGTCAAGACGGCCGAATGCATAGTTTCGCCAGGAAAGTGTCTTATCCATCCATATGCCAAGGGTTATTTCAGATTAATACCATAGCAATAACAGTAGTAGCCGTAATGACGATAACATGAAATTATAATAAAGCTGTGCTTATATGCGTCTTTAACGTTCTGCGCGTATTTGTTTATAAATACACCCGACACTAGGTTAGGGGAGCTGTTAAACATTTACTTCTGGCATTTCATGTCTCGCGTATGCTAAACTAGACCTATGTTCTCCCGCACATTCAGTGTAATCTGTCAAAGTTTGATCATTTCAATTGCTTAAGCCCATATCTAAAGGAAAACAGCTAGGATGCTCTGCAGATGTCATCTTATGCAGGGACATCCTTGGCGGAGGCGCTTAATCGATGTAATTTTTGGTAACATGTATCGCGTGCTCGATTCGGGTCCTAGGCCATTTAGAAGTCCGTAGAAGACGTTACTATTCATGATCCTCGGAACCACTTTGATCCACGGAGAAAGAGTCAACGTTGCCATGGGGATGTCTGTTAAACTTTTGCTCAATAGGGATACAACAGTCCAGAGGATTCAAATTCGGGCTGTTAAGTCTTCTTCAAGAACAGAACACACATGCTCATACAAACACCTTTGAACTGTCAATATATATATATATATATATATCCCAGGTATTGTCATTGTGGAATATATATATATATATGTATATATATATATATATATCCCAGGTATTGTCATTGTGGAATGACGGTCCAAAAATGGAAAAGTGCATTTCATAGCTCACGTGCAGTCATATGCTCACTTGGACTGCAATAAGCTATCTTAACCTGAAATATTTATGATCCCAGTCAGATTTTATTCATCGCATAAACGTTAAACTGATTCTACTTTAGATTTTTCAGAGGGGCCTCCTTTGTTCGGCAGGATTTTGTTCCGCCAATGTGTTTATATCCTACTTAAACCTAGCGTTCTTCTGCTTGATTTCATAAGTGAATCTTTCCCTGAGAAGACAAGGGATTGTCAAAAATTGTTCCGACCTTTGGAAGTTGTCTTTTATATCCCAATGGCACACCTCGAACTTTTCGTCCGCTTACAAAGTTCGACAAAAGCTTATGTCATTATATGTAAGCCGCACAGACCGAGTCAACCGTTGGTTATGAAGGAGTTTCTTAAGAAATTTTGGAATATTTCCCGATTCACTTTCAACGGTCACCGATGACATTTATATTATTTGAATTGATTTTAGTTAAGATATATGCATATAGAATGCCTATAAGGTTGTGCATTTTGCTCGGCTTTTCGGCGCGAGTTGATGTGTTCAGTTTGTGTGACTTATTTGCTGCAAAATAGATTTTCACAATTAGTATGCAGGCAAACTACGATGAGCAAAGCACCTATGCCAGTTTCTGGAGTCGTGAAGAACTCGCGAACCTTTATTTGAATCTGTCATTCAATTATGTCATCTGCTTGTGCCAGCAATATCACGATATCCCTTATAATATTGTGATGCGGCCCTATTAAAAACTACCTGAAGGTCAATGAAAAAAGCGAATTATACTTCGACCAGTGAAGATAAGAACGATATGAAGATACCTGGAGGTAGAACGTCTCTCTTTGTTTATGCTTGTGAGTTATCTTTGCTCGATCCGATTTAAATCATTGCTCCCAATTCGTTTTACTAACCAGGTACGCTTGAAAAGGTGGATCGTGAGTTCGATAGAAGATATGTGCTCTACTACAACGTCTGCCTCTTCTGTTAGCTCAACATCTATTCGCTTTGTGGGGCAGTTATCGTTTGCGTGATTCCCGTGCTCTTGCGGCTACTATGCTGCATGCCACCGCAACGGTAACACTTATCCGAACAATCATCGTTTCTAACTCCTTACCACCTTCACCACACAGTTTCGCCTCGAACACCTTTGCCCTTTGCAGAAATTCATTTCATTTAAATGACACCTCAATTTTAATGAACTTTAATTTTGCTAACGGTCAAGGTGCCGCGACCGCCGATCCTACTAATGAGATTCTCATTGTTCGGAGTATGACGGCATAGAAAGATTATCGATCTGAGAAATAAGGAATCAATGATGATGATGACAGTCTGTACTATTATGATTATTATGGGGTTACTGATTAAATTAAAAAGAAGTTTAAATATCGCTCAGAGTGTCAAAGGGCAGAGTGCAACTGGTTGGGTGGGAATACGTATACTTCTGACGTAGAGGTAACACTAGCGATAATAAGCAAGCACCACTGAAACAATGACATATACGCATAAATAATTCCTTTAAAGAAGTTATGCTCAGTTTTCATAAGTTTCAGACGAAGAAGTTACTGCCTTACAAAGGCGAATGGTACCAGTGCCGCATGTACTAGATTAAGGAATGATACATTACTGCAATGATCCTTAGGGCGTGGGTAAGCGTTGTCATTTTATGGCGTTACTCGATGGTTGATGCTTTACCGAGCGACCTTACTGGGTCGTTTATTATTTGACGATTCCTTGCTTTGTGATAGCCTTGAGTCCACCCATAGTTAAACGAAGACTAAAAGATAGTACCGTCAATCTTTTCAGCTGGAGAAAAAGGCATTTTATCGTCAGTTCTATCGTCAAAATTATGATCATGCTGTTAGATTCTACAGAATGCAGCCATAAAACCTATCGATAAGACATCCTACACGCGAATCACATTATACAAGCATATCTTTTCGATATAAATAAACGTAATATGAAATACCTATCTGCTTACCAGCTGACTAACATACCAATTACGCAATTAATGCAGAAATATGCCTCAAACATTTTTAATTATGGTTTACTATATTCGACAAGGTTACCAAAAAGCTACACTTCAAATAGCCAGCAATCTGTAACCGGCTCGGTTGCACTGAACAGACAACTGTAACAGCTATGGGGGATTTCCAATATTTGTAGTGATGCTACAATACGATTATATTAGGAAAAAAATGCGGAATGGGGACACAGCTAATATGCAGTCAGTTGACACTTTTTTTGGAAGTAAACTGATTAGAGTTGACCATCCATGGATGGTGAAATCACAGTGATATTGGAGATGGGGTGAACGTATAGTCCAATCCTATCGCGACTCACACTCTAAACGGCAAAATTTATGAGGTGAATGAGTGAGAGCCTCCAGTGCCATCGCGTCGACCTGGCGTAGTTACTTTATGGGAAAGTCGATATACAGGTACTAACGGAGGCTCACGTATACTTAGGAACGCAAATAAGTATGGATATATGGGCAATAATATGGATGAAAGCATCTTTTTTGCGGCTATTTCGACTTACTGCAACGCTTATAGGGTCATCATCCCAGCAAGAGCCAGCTTATCAACCGAAAGGCTTTGTTTATAAGAATGGAGGGCAGGCAGGAGTTCGGTGCCATAGAGATCAATGCAAACGTAAGCACTGAATATCCTTCGCACTAGGCGCCAATGATAGCTGCCGTTCGTTTGTGGGCTGCTCGCTATCGGGTGGCCAAAAGCAGTCGACGGTACCGTCCAGCCACAATAGCACCAGCAACACGATAATAATAAAATAATAATGATACTGATATTAATAATATGATCATTTGTTTGTTTAATACACGAGCAAGACGTGGTCCGCGTTTACCGTTGCCTTACAGGCGGCCGGGTAGTTGGAGGCCATAACGACCAAAAACATTTTCTCGGGTGGCATCCTGAAGGCCCCGAAGCCCGAATCTTCTCGTAGACACTGTCCGCAACGCTAAATCGATAATAACGATATTTCCTAAACACATATACTACGAGACCAGACTTTCGGTTGCTTAAGGCGTAAAAACTGAGGGTATAAATAACATAGACACGGATATATATATATATATATATATATATAAATAACATAGACATGGATATATATATATATATATATATATATAGAATAACAGACCTATATACATAGACGTGTTTCGCAGTGAGTCGTACCAGATTTTGCTTGAGCTTTGACGTGCTCTAAGGTTCGGAGGGCAATAATACTGCTATTTACTAGCCAAAGAAAATCTGTAGGAAAGTGGATGTAAAAACCCGACTTTCTTGTTATTGAGGTGAAACGTTTTAAAGAATTCGCTTGACGCCTTAGCTTGGATGTGTTCATTTCTATTGAAGAACATGCATCATTCGTTTAGCAACGAGCAGATTAGTTCGCCCGATTTACGCTGAACCCTGGATGAAGATTATAATAAGAATGGTGTAAGAAAGTCTAAACTTTTGCCTATACAAGGGCGTAAAAAGACGAGAAACAGGCGGTATTTGCTGTAGGACCTTCTGAAATACTGCGTTGAGGAAAGATGTCTTGTTAATTGAATGGAAGCCGTGATTCAACGTGTGTTGAATTGGTAGCATGTTTAAGCAAAAGATTGGCTGATGTTGACCACATCCTTAGCTTGAACAGCTCAGAATTTCTAAATTCGTTGAAGGACGGAATATTTATGCTTAGGTCTCGTGCATCAGGTAAACGTAGTATGCTAATGACTTTCGTGTATTATGCTTCACGAGTCTTTCTTCCAAATCCAGCCATTCAACGTTCAACGAGCCTTTCACTGCAAACATGAAACCCGTTTGTGTTATTTCGTTGTCCTTGTCATAATGTTTTTATCTGATTTTATATATACACTTCCTCTATAATGTTACACAAGAGAGGGAACTTTGCATTGGCTTGAACTTGCATATTTTTCAAATTATGTGAAAATTCAAGCCGTAAAAGTAAAAATGACTCGTTTACTCTCTGTTTCAGCAAAGCCTAACCG
Organism: Tropilaelaps mercedesae; assembly: GCA_002081605.1. Lineage (NCBI taxonomy): Eukaryota > Metazoa > Arthropoda > Arachnida > Mesostigmata > Laelapidae > Tropilaelaps > Tropilaelaps mercedesae. Next base: position 82,096 of record MNPL01021846.1, read on the forward strand.
ACAAACTGGCATTGAATTCAGAGAAAAAACATCACTTGTACAAAACACATCTATAGGAAGAAGTTTGTGGGCGCTTTCAGTTCATTATAGCAGTCTATTGTAGCTAAATGCCCGACCTTCCTCACAATAAAACTAGCATGGACCACTTCAAGCCAAACGCAGTCAAGGACGCACATGCATAAGCTCTTGGATTCGGGCGGAGATGAAAGAGCCAAAACTAGACTATACAGACCTATCAGTGAACGTGCCGGTGGTCCAGAGAATAGGGTGGACGGCATCTAGCCATACTTTCGGGTTAAATTGTCTTAGCGCATTCCCTCTAATATTCACTTATATACACGTGTTCAGCGGTCTGTGGGGACGTCCCACAACGGCCAAACTGATTCACCGAATTGGCAAGGGAGAAAAACGCTTCAACAAATGCGTGCCTTGCCACTTAGGCTGTCCCATTATCCGGTTATCCACCGTCCCACGCTATTCCACAAATAGCTATTTCGTCTTTTTCACGTAACGAACGAGAAAAATCTGGCTACGCATTTGCTGATTCAAAACGAACTTCGTCTGACTAAACTTGGTGCACTCGAAGGTTGAGAGCGGATTAGAGTAGAAAGAAGTTGTAGGGTTATCAGCGGATATGGGCGCAGGGTGGCAACAGTAGAAAAAAAGGATCATATTAGAAGCATGGTACAGGTCAGCGATAGGGGAGGCGGGAGACGGGAGCACCGGGCGGTGGGGCAATGCAACTAGTTGAAACCTGCGCTAAGGCTATCAAATTAAATCTCTGGACAGTAAAGGGGCGTATCAGTGTAACAAGCTTCTTCCCGATGTGTCTCATTCAGAATCAGGACTAGGAAAAGCTAACTAAAGGTCGGCTGAAGCCTCTGATGGCTTTGTATGATAGCAAGTTCGTACGAGCGAGCGTGGGAGAAAGAGACGTGAATCGGTTGAATGCACCGTTGGTTCTGACTTCGATATTGGTTGATTAGCCGCCTACATCGGATTCCATTTGAGTTGAGTGGACCCGAGCGGTCTAGGTAGGTTTGCTCTCGAACTGATATCATTTGAGACGAGCTCGAATCTGCACGGCATCGATAAATCAGAATTCCACTCAGAAAGCTCGCTGGGTACACATACCACAGACATTATCTTATTGAATGGAGTTTAAGCTGGCTGGAGTACACCTCAACGTTGCGGCATGGTTAAGGGAATTAGAGGACGGATTTCGGTCAGTAGGTCAACATAACCTGTGTATGTTGCTAACCCCTATCAGACGTACTGTCACGGTGGGATTGCCACCTTATTAAAAACATAGTTCAAATGAACATGTTCGTTGCCACCTTTAAGCAAATCGGAAGCAGGTCAGAGTATACGTAAGTGGCAAGCGTGCTATAATGCAATGCTATGTGCATTCTATCTGTTAGGTTATAATGTAACCCGTCACCATTATGCTCTCTGTCAGTCGTCATACATTGACGTATGCAATACAAAAGATCTTTATTCATTGGGGCCCTATAATATGGGACATCTACTCTGGGCGATCTAGGTAGTAGACGGTAACACATAACTTTAGAAGCCTAAGGGACCATGGTCATTTGACAGTAACAAATGCGGTCCTATTTTATCCTAATGAGGCCACTGTAACCATCCTAATGGCAAACTGGATCTCAATAAAATGCTCGCAGCCAAATTGATCTCGGCAATTTATGAGGGGAACAAAGTCATCGCGCTGAGTAGTTACCACCTGCTTGTCAGGTAAAGGTGTAAAGTAATGCGGTAAATCGTCTACCGTTATTGTCTGATCGTGAACGCAAGTATCATTATGGAATGCTATACATATGATAATCGAGGGTACGTCGTGGTGCATCCTGGTGTAAACCATATTGACTATGGGAGTACACTCAGGGAGAGAAAACGGTTGAAATGCGAGGCACACTAGTCGCTCGCGAGTCGGTTGACATGTACGAAGAGTTTTTAGGAGGTAATAAAATCAACAGGATTTAGCTTAAAAATTCGTCGAAAATATGCCTACTAAAATAGGCCCCATTCGACGGTGCTGTCGTTGAACACTCCAGCGAGAGAATTGCCAGTTTATTCGAGTTCAAATTCATGCTCAAGATGTATTTATCATCGTGCGAGTTTTTCGTTCGAAAAAGTGGACCACATTTGCTTATTGCTTCACAACTTCAGTTTCATTACTCGCACTATACGTTCCTACTTACCCCGAGGCAAAGTTCAACAAAATCCTACTCCAACAGCGTGCAAAACGTCGGGCTGTGCAGCGGCACTTCTTACGTTGAAGAATGGGGTTACTTTTCAGTTATGTTGAAACCGAAGCTGTAGTTAGCGGAAACGTATGCTATGCAGGCCTACAAAAGTTACTTCCGACCGGAACCATTTTGTAGACATCAATCTCAGAAAGACATTTATTTCACATAGCTTTGACGACTGGTGTCCATTGTGTACAGACCTGGCTTCATAATAGGATCGGCTTAGTCCTGTCCGGAGGGTATTAACGCCAATGAGACATTTTATAAAGTAAATGGTAGTATAAATACACCTCAAAAAAAGTTTAGGAGCAATCGTGTATTCTTGGTGATCCTGCTTGCAACTAGCACAAACGATTTCGCAATTGTGAAAAGAGTAAACAGCTCCAACACAATGACTAAACCCATTTGAAATAAACATTTAATTACTCTCTAAACATGCAACCTAAACAGTCTTAAGTGTTTTTCTCCATCATGGCGCGCTTGGATGCTATCCAAAACCGTTCTCTATGAACAACTTTTACCATTGAGCATGTGTAAGCCAACCGATTTTCATGAGAATATCTGCCACAATTCGAGCCGATTACCTCTAATCTCTTTTATTAAGTTGATGACGCCATGTGCGCATGCACTTCTTAGGCGCAAATGCAAAACACCAAAAATAAAGCCTTACATCATCGATTGAACAGCTATTAGGAACAGCGCTACTTTGTACTCCAAAGGTACAAATAGATGAGTGAATGGATTGTCTGATACGAATCCTCCATTGTATTTATGCTGCTTTACAGCAACGCTTCAGGATCGGGTCATTCCTTTATTGTGAAAGTTCGAGCTTGTCAGTTGCCTTCCTTAGGCCATCAATAACAACAGTTGGGGAACGCGTATCAACTAAACAGAGATAAAGATAGATATAAAGTCCGACCGATTTTTCGGAACAAAGTACACCTAATAAAGTTCCTAGTTCCATTTTCTCTAAAAATAGAAGTACTGCGAAAAGTGAGACATCGTTGGATTATATAAATTTAGCGAGGTTTAGGCTGAAATACAATATGCAGCGGGGATAGGGGTGTAAAGTCTACAGGTGACAAAATAGATGAACAGGTGTGCGGCTCGCCGGGCCAGCGGAAAGATATGAGCAGTCTCAAATAAATGCTTTGTCTTGCGTTATACAACGCTGAACGCTGTATTGCAGAATGGAAGAGGACGGCCATCGGGCCTGTTCCGGCGTCTTTGTTGCCCTATTTAGGGATGTGGGTAAATTGTGTTCATTTGAGATGACTGTATATTGCGGTCGATGATGTGGCCGTCAGTGATAGGTAGTAACGATGTATTTCATTCGTATAAAATTAAATAAGCCTAACAGTAGTCTCTCGTTTTAAGTTTATTTATTTTTTCTTGGTGGGTTAATTGTACATCACCATTAAGTGGCACACCAAAACATGTTTTTACAGTCACTGTCCCTGAATAGATGATCAAGTAAGCGCAATGTTTTTGCTGCTGATTTATTCTTAGACATTTAATTAGGTCGTTTAAAATCGGACTTTGTCTATTCTTAAAGTCCTGCCTAGCTTCCGTTAGTTGAGTGAACGCATGGCATTGCGACTACTTCTTAATTTGAAAGAGCTTTTTTATATGGTATCTATGCTTTTCTCAGCTGAAGCGGTGAAATGACGAACAATACAATATTATTGTTCCTGTGAATATATATATATATTGTTTGTATGTACATATTATGCTATCGCGATAGCTTGTTTTATGCTAAAACTAATCGTAATGATGAAGCATAAAAAAGTTGTGATGTTTTTCTGTCAGTAGCCACTACTTATATTGTTTTACAACTAGTGTAGTTTTGCGCCTCTATTTTATACTTGTGCTTATTCTAATGTCTTATGCACTCGTTCATGTAGTTTTCTTCTAAATATATCACGAAACACTCGGGCTAATTTGCTACGCCAGATGTAGGAGGACAACTGCGAACTTTTCGATGTAGTCTCTAGTCAGAAGACTGTCCTGTATCACTGTGAAAAGCTGTCAAATATTTAAGCGTCCAGTTTCTGTATCTACGGAATGAGCTACCGTAGCAGTTAATAGAAGAAACTGTCTTGTTTTACAATGTTGCAATAGTTAACCAACAAGCTTCCATTTATTGCTGCAAAAGCTAGACGGTTTAATAACGTACCATCAGGGAACTCTTAGTAACAGAAGTGATGACGCTGTTGATGTGTGTAGCCTTCATGGCTAGGTTTTTTCCAAATGTCTATAATCTTCAATATAACATAAATTTTAACTGACGACGATATTTCTTATAGCTAGATCAACCATTATGCGAAAATAGCTTCCCTTATATACCTATTCGGCTATAAACATATATCCTACCAGTATTTTGCCAATGTCCGAAGAGCACCATTTATTTGGTTACCAGTAGGCAAGACCCACCCAAGCATGGGGCGTCAGTGGTCAAATTCGGTGCCCGTGTTTTTTATGATGTGCGTGCATGAGGTTCGTGGTCAAAATGAGCGGTCAAAAAACTTTCCGGAGTCCTTCGTGACTGAAAAGGGTACCCCGCCTCCTTAAAAGCCCATTGGTCTGATGACGGCGACCC
>MNPL01021846.1:87535-107213 GCA_002081605.1 Tropilaelaps mercedesae
CTCACGCTGCCACTGGCAATCAACAGTTGCGGTATTTTTAAACGAGAACGTCATTCAACAAACCAACAGAAACGTAGAGGAACGACAAGGGCTTTGGTACCGGCAGAGAAAAGATATGCTAACTGGTTTGCGCGTGTAAAAGTCGTGTGGAAGGCTATACGGACCTACGGCTGCGGTCTCAAAAGAAAAGTTGATTTTAGTAGAAAACCAGGTTTAGCCAGACAGTTCGTGAGCAGGGTAAAAATATGTTAAACGCCGAGCACCTATTGACAGCGCCAGCAATAACTGTTATCATGATGTTCGCTATTGCTAGCTGGCGCGTCGACACAACCGAAGAAGGCAAGCAGTGTTAACAAGTTTATTTCCAATTCAATAATTCGAAGTTCACTTTCACCTTTGTTAACGGTTAGCGAAGCGGTACAGCTCTGCATTGTATTTGACATTACATGGAGTGGCGCGCGAGTAGGTCGAAGCTTGAAACGGGTGGCCGACAAGGTTGATTTAGACACTGCATGAAGCTCATTATGTCACCGAAGACGCTTCATTTAGTAATAACAGCAACGGGCTTAATTGCAGCGTGCTATAGTAATCTTGGATGCAGACTGCAGAATTTCCGGTTTTTACAATACTGGGCTCTTTTTGACTCTACTACAAGTCCAGCTTTTCCAATGTCGACGAGCAACGCGGCTGCATGTAAGTGGGAGCCGAATATGTGCAATGAAAACGCGAATATATGGAACCATTGGCCGTAAAATTCGGGAGCGAAAGTCGCAATTTAATCACTTCATTAGGTCAATGAAGAACGAGTTTGATTCTGTTACCAGCATTGTTTCCTTTTTCTATTCGTATTTATAGTTTTTCGCACGGGATTCTACTACCTGTACAACGTACACTTCCCCGTTTCTGCTGTTGCATATTGGAGGTCAAAACTAGATGCATTTGTGGTTGAAGTGCAACAGATGCAAACGCCAGTTTGAAGTACATTCAGTCGCCGTCGATTGTACACGTAGTTAATGAGAACTACATACTAGACAGCTTGTCCAAATCGTGAAACGGTTCATCGTCTTGTTTAGTTTTTTATACTTTGAGACTAATATAATTTCGTAAACGTACATACATCACTGGTCAATGGGGTATCATCTCAAAAAGAAGTTCGTTATACTAAGCTACACCGATTTTTTGTAACGTTATCTATAGCTCCATAAGCTCAAACATTCATATCGTCGTTGAAAACGATAGAATATAATTCTCAATGCCACCATCGGTTTGCGACCTGCACGGGTGTCCTTGAGGGTGTTCTTCGAGCAGCGTTATAATGCACGAAAAAGTTACTATTTGTGATGAAGAAGAGAAATGCCAAATGAAATCGATGGGCGTGCTGGCGTTTGCTATCGTCCTAAAAATGAGCATAACTGCATGGGTCACATTGCCAGATCACAGTCACCTTGATTCGAACCAACCTTAACATCGGTTATGAATCAGTTTATCTCTGCAAGCAGCAGGCTATTGGCATACTATTTATGGTTTCTGAGAGAAGGTGTCACTACCAAAACGATGTTCTTGACAATCCTTGTAGTAACAAGATTTCTTCAAAAGAGTTAACATTTTCTTCGCGATTCCAGTGAGCCTTGAGGTACTTTTCCTGTTTCCCTTTGTCATGGCCTGAAATCTACGTACCAAGCTTGAAGTAATAATGTTGGCAGCGTGATCAAGGCGTGCAGACGTCGCCCACCGGGACTCGACCCAAGTTCTGCGTGGTCCTGAAAACCCCAGAAACCTGAGCTGTCTTGTTTCACTGGTGGCTTTGGCCAGCGGGTTGATGCGCACAGCGGCTATTTCGGACAGGTCGACGGGGGAGGTTCCTGTCGGCCAACGGTTGGCTTAGACTTTCACCGCTCCGCCCACGCTGGTCGTGAATCCTTACAAGGGAATCGCCTCCTCTAGAGAAACGCCCGCCGTTGCCTTGCTACCGGTGTCTGCTCCGCTTTGTTCGACTAATTTCATACTACAGTTCCATGCTCTCGAATACAGGTCTGTGCTCTCGACAGGCATTGCCGGCGCTCTAAAGCTAACGGAGACCGTTCTACGCATCGAGTCTCTAGATGACTACGAATATGTGTATGAGTCGCGAAAACCCTTGGGGGTTTCCAAGGCTGACAGCGTAAACTCAACTGACGTGTTCAAGCGCACCTTTTCTTAAGGGAAGGGTCGGTTTCTTCTTGCAGCAAAGCAACGTCAACTAAATGTGTTTTTGCTGTAAGTCAAGCCCTCAAGCTAATGCATGCTGCTACTGCAATCACTATCCATCGTGTTTCTTTTGTTGCTTGTGTTTTGATGCAGTTTTTTTTAAGACTCTTTTGTTGTTGCTGTTGTTATTTGAAGAACCACAGACTATAGCATAGGTCCGAAACCGGCAGGATTGTCGACGACGCTTGTTGTAGCTCATACTAAAGCGGCTGAAATAGGCGGACCGTTTTAGTCCATAGTCTTCCCGACAAAGTCTGCGGTTGACGGGCTAATATTATCTTATTGATCGAAATAGCGTCTCTCACAAAGTCGGTGACCTCTGTCGTCCCTATGAGCCTGTATGTCCTCGCGTAGAAAACAACCGAATGGATTTTTGAGAGCGCGACCGGCGAGGTTAAGCCGCCGTGCAAACACTCGACGCAACATCCGCGCCATGAGCCGAGTAACATGGTTTGGTACACGTAGGTAACATTTCCGGCATATTGTACGCCCCAAATATTTCCCGTCGCCACGTCTTTTAGGCGTCGAGGAACTCAAAGGCGACGATGTACAAACATAGCACGGCGTCGCAGGTTGAAATGCAGGCACATAATCACGCACGTGGTCGTCGCTTGTTGCACCTCCAGAGTACATTAAGGCTTTTACCGGCTTTTGTCTACTCTCGATTAGTTCTACACGGTTAGAGTCGCTTTTTCCATCTCTCCTATCACGCAGTAGTCTCTGTTTACTCGGGATATTTTCAGGTCCGTGCCTGCACGATCAAAATAGATCTGTTATCTCAAATTCATTCAAGCTATCGCCTTATAATATAGCATCTGCCATATACACACAGATGATAAGCAACACAACACAGATCTTATGGGATTTTTCTACAATGGTTAATTTGTCGGGTTTTAATATCATCTTTGTGGCATAGCGACCACGTCGCAATGACACGTACATCATACTTATTTACGCATAATAAAACTAGAGTGGAGGGTGTCTGTAGCAATATACAGCCAAACAGCTTCCGCGAGCTCCCAGCATGCAATAAGAATCTTTTACGGAGGCTCGAACTAGAAGTTTAGCCGAATTTTAGAAGTAATTTAGCAGAATTTATTATTATAACGCTACGCTATTAAAAAATGAGCTTCAATAGATTACATAGTATTTGTTAACTAATCAACTGGTGGTATTCAGATTGCCGAAATTGGATTCTAGTGTGCGGGCACTATAATGTTGGCCCATACACATCCAGCAACATTGGTCGATGCCTCAAAGCAGTCAGCCGGTTCCAACCTCCATAAGAGAAAAAGGTTGGGCGGAGTATGTACTGATAATTTACTCTCGTTAACGAAAATTGAATTCTCGCATATCATATTTGCGCGGTTCTCGTAGATGCTATCTTTCTCTGCCTTTCTAGGGTCACATTAGAGAACATTAGGAACGTATAATTATTATTGAAACATCAAATCGATAAAGAAGTACATACATTATATAACAAGCGATGCGTGGTGCCAATTGTTATATATAAAATATGTGAGATGTTACCTTCACGTAATCTAGTTTTAGATCGCATTTATGTATAGGTCGATAGAAGTACCTTCGACATTTGGCGTGTGTAAGCGATTGCACTTTGAAGTAATTGTTATGATAGTAACTATCACGGTAATTATTTCACCACAAAAATAGAGACATAGCTGCGATGGTTATGAACTACAGAAACAGTGATATTCGCGGTTTTGCTCTGGGGTCTCTGAGCTCCGGCTTCCTGAGGTTATGTTCTAAAATATAGGTAAGTTTTTACTATATATAATCAGATGATTTCATTTTCTCTGCAACGAATTTTGGCTTTAGACTCAGTACGTCATTATTTTTTTCTAACCAAGCCTGCCATTTTAGTAATACCTTCACCGTCCCAAATAGATTATTTCTCTATTTAGTAATGATTTCAAATATATATATATATATATATATATATATCAACATGCGCGCATGTCAAAACGATTGCTGAACGCAAACGTGTGATCGTTCCTGTTTCCTATTTTTCCCCATTTTTGTTCGTCCAGTCTTAAATTTTAGCAAAATTCTGTACTAGCGCCGATACCTCGCCCTATTGCCCTGTTGACATAATATTTAACGGTTGTGTCGACGCTTTAGCTTGAAGCTCGGTTTGCTGCTGGGTCGTTCGCTCTGCTGTCGCTTATTTTTTCACGTTTTTTCTTAGCTAGGGCTATGAGGATAGTGACGTTGCAGTTTAGAATGCTATCTATCATGAAAGCAACGAAAATACGCTTAGCCTGGTTAGTGGTCAACTGCCGGCCCTAATTCTGGCAAGTTTTGACAGTGCCAACAAGGCTAGCAAAGTAACACGCCCTGGCTGCCGACTTAATATTTTTTTGAGCGGTGGGTCTGTCTCAGATTTTAGCAAGAACAAGTGCGCAGTTTCGGTACGCTCGTATATCATAATAGAAAGCTATATGCAGGTAACACGTGCTTCGTCGTTGCTACGACGTATATCACAGCCGAAAAGCACATCCGTTTCGAGGATTAAAGAAACGACGATAGCGCCTCCTTTGCCCGCTAGTTATATTACAGCCGATGTCTCCAGCAGCGGTTAACTATGTCAGCTGCTGCTGGCCGTGCTGATCACTCGGGCTTGTATGTGCATCACAAGTGTCCTTGTTATTTTCTCTACTTCGTGCCCATTTCGGGTTGTCCATTCAATCGTCCCGATAGAAGCCCCAGCAGAAGCGAATAAGGGAAAATGAAATCCTGAAACTGGCCTACAGATGGGTCCAAAGCTGACAGCACCTATTTTGACGAAAATATTTTTTTGGGAAGAAAACTAGTAATAGAAAATGAAGGACTTGCATAAGAGAGCGATTCTGAAATGATGTTTCAGTTGTGTTTACTTTTCCATGTTTATCTTTTCTTTTAGGCTTCAGCGTTGTTTTTGTTTGTACGTCACAATTGAGAATGACGTCAATGTCTGTAGATTGATCTGCATATGCTTTCCGTTTACAGTGAAACATGAGGACAATTGGAAAGGAATTACCTGCAGGCTCTCGCAAGAGTAATCTATGCTATAATGTGACGTTCATTAAATATCATGCTAGTTCGTCGATCAGTAGAGTTGCCAGAGATCCCACACCGATGCTCATTACAGACCCACCGGAACAGATGAATTAGTGGGTGAAGATCGGCATTAATTTATTCGTTATTTTTTGCAGCCTAATACGATACATTAAATATAAATAATCATTTGTGTGGCTATGCGACATAGTACAGCGGTACGTTGTCCTTCGAACCGCGCCTATTAGAGATGTTTCCAACAGTTTCAGCAAAAGATCTATATATCGTGGCAGCTGCAAGGCGCACGATTTCCAAGTGGCGCAAAGTCGGGACCAAACCACCGCAGTGGCTCTACAGAGGGCGTCTAAATATTAACTTGAAAAGCATCCAGGATGCACAAGCTTTCTGCCTTTGTCTTGCGTAATGCAGTTGCGCATGTAATTTATATATATATTAGACGCCGCGTACTGTTATTGAGTTTATATAGGGAAATAGATTATTGAAGGCTAATCGAAATAGAGCTTTTGATGCGGTTTACCGAGGCTACGCCGATGATTCATGTACGTCAATGATATAGACCAGAGTAAGTCCATCGGTCCAACGATATTTGAGGTTCCCCAACTCTCGTTTGATACTGTAGGGAATCTAGGATCTTGTATTGTTGGAGGTAAAAATACTGCGATGGGTCTGCGGGACGAAGATTTCAACGAATTTTCCTCTCTTCAGAACGTGCATACCCACGCCGCTTTACATTTAACTGGGTCTGGCCATACGTTTATATTTATCTTTTTAGGGTGCTGTACCTATTTACGGTATTAATGGTTAGTTCAGTAGTAAAATAGTTTCAGGAGTGAAATAGTCTCAGGCGTCAAAGTCCATCTTTAGTGAAAAATATTATATGAAAATATAGGAATTGTTAACAATGGTACCGGCAAAAAGCTAGTAGAAGAGTCTCGGACTATGTTCCTCTCGGACAGTAATATGGCGGTTGTACACTGCCTCGATTGTGTACGGGTGTTTATTAATTATCCTCATATGGAGAAAAATAAACGGAGTAACGTTCACTGGGTCGCAATTTCCTTCAAGCCATAGTTGGACCAAGCAAGGCCGTGAACTTTGATCTATACATGACAGATAATAGGCCCACTGATGAGAATCAATGAGTCGGCTGTTTAAAGAAGTATGCAAGTGTGTGAGGTATATAGGAAGTATGACCGAGAGGTGCGTGGGTAGGTTGTATTAGGGAACTCTTCACTTAAGCGATTGATATGCTCAAATTAAGGCCATTAGTATCAACGAATTTATTTCTGTTACAGGTATAGGAAAGAATACAAAATTATATGCCTGGCATGTGGTAGTTGTTAAAGTGGGTTGAAGCGGAGTGCGTTCTTAAGTGAAGCCAGTATTGAATTTTCTAAGAAATCATTTAGTTGGTCTAATACACGATCGATTGCCTTACCTAGCAAGCAATGAATAGAAAAAAGTCAATACATAATTATTTGCCACCATATTTAAGAATAGACGTGAAAGTCTTGATACCGTCGTGATAGATGTGGTAGTCTTTGACAGCGCTAAAAAAATATTCTGCCCAACGCAAAGGCTCACAACGATCGCAGACATAACATATTACTGCTAAATAACGGCAAACGTCCTGCAAGCATTGGACGAAGATATTTCATTTTTTAAAATGACGATAACATCCATCGGGTGAAGAAACGAGAACTCACGAAGGGATTGTCGAGGAAATGGAATTTTCTAAGTTTATCGACTGGCTGGTCAGTATTAATGTAGTTTGCAAGGTAATCGATAAGCGTCTCAGATATGAATGAGACCATTTACTAATTAATGATCCTCTAATACTCAAGGAACGCACAGAGCTGAGGCATGCTTGTTTAGAATGCCGTCAATAGTCCTCTACGGAGATATTTCTTATTCGGAGTTATCAAAAGCATATTGCTTTTTACGGGCGTCTCGGGGAACGATCCCTGAATAAAATGATGTCTCTCTTATCATTTTAGACATGTTTATTTTAAGGTTAGGTTATTCGGATTGAAAACAGCGAATTCGAAGGGCAATTAGTTTCTCGCTTGTGAGGGCGATGTTTGCCATTTATTAAGGTTGAAGGTTCACGACAGCCCAGGGATAATTATTAACATTTACCGGAAGCATGATCAAATTTGGAAAAAGTTGACAAAAACGTTAGCGGAGCTAGATATTCGGCAGATTCAAGATTATTTCAGCCTTTATCGGTACCCTTAGTAAAATTGCGATCTATTTATATTTATAGGAGGAATGTATTTTGTATTGAACTACATACGGCTGAGTAGGTGAGGTTTTCTCAGTGGAAGTTTTATGTACACAGCCCTCCTTCTTTCCTTTGGTTTTTCGTGGGTGTCGCAATCCGCAGTTTTGGCTTAATACGACTTCTGTTTTACCAGTCAGAGGTGGATCTGAGAGCCGCATTTACAGCAAGCAAACGCTCATTCACATAAGGCGACGCATCAGTAAATGAAGGTCGTGCGGTGATCTAAGTCGTAATATCTTCATTTATGCGGCCTGACGGATCTTATTCCCTAACAACTGGTTGCGATCTGATTGCCTCTGCTAGCCCATATTCCGAGGGAAACGACGGTAGACGTTCATTTTTTGCGATGTCGATACCAGGGGCTTTGGAAGTTCAGGGATTATAAGTTCATTGAATATTTTGAGGATTCCTTATGAGTGCGTGCCGTTGAGTCTTATTTTATTCAGGACAATGGGTCGTAACAGGATTCCGAGCTGAAACCTTTGCAAAGGCATATGCATGTTGCAGTTGGTTGCTCTTCTTTAGGTCAGTGAGAGATTGATGAAGCTCACGTATTTGTTCGCGGGAATACACAGCATGTGACAAACCACTGCCAGAAAGAATACATTGAAAACTGGAGGGCATATTTTTCTCCTCACTAGAGACTACATTATTGTCAATGAATCTATCGGGCTGCATCGTTTTTAGCACCTGTTCAAAGCCTGTGAGGAGCTTTTTCCTCTGGATACCGGCTGAAGTCCTTTGACGCCATAGCAGAGTAGCTAATGCGACGGTTGGCAGAGCGGATGCATTTCTTATCCAGTGCAATTTGCTCCACACAGATATTCCAACAAAAACACAAATAGAGCCACCAAAATGTCATAAACATAAGTAAATTTTGAAACTGAATTTTAGGCGTACTAAGCCGGGCGAATATCCTGAACCATATGTAAGCAGGCGAAAGAGTTGCTTTATTGCAAAAACGCGATTGACATTTACAGCACGTCAAACAACTACCTCACGATTCGGCAAAGCGTTCTTACGCTAATATCTCGAAAATATCAGCTCAAAGTAAGCACTACTGTAGGGTGCACCCTTGCACATGAGACTACACAGAAAGAGTGATCAACCTGGAAACTTCACGTATGCTACTTTAGTACACTTTGAGTTGAACCGCTTGCCATGAATTCTACAGGACACAGTGTTGAGGCCGATGTCGAGCGTCGGAGAATGTCGTGGCAATAGCTGGCACCGAATTTTAAGAACGACAAAATCAGATGCAATCAAGGTACGTGACAGTAATTGGTATTTGACATTGAACGCTTTTCTACTTCTTGACGTGGCATACGGTCCATTGGGTAGCGCCGGTATTTCGCCTATGAAGTGGGTTGATAAAAGCGCCAGCCAATGCTGCAATTATACCTTTTTATATTGTTGACTTGTTTGTTGTCCAGTCGCCCCAATCAATACGTTCTGTCTATCTGTTTAAGAAGAGATAGCAAGGTTTACGGGAACAGGACAGGGCTAATGGAACTTAGTGCACTTGCCGCAGTTTGGAAAAAGTGTTGCAACAAACACAGATTTTTTGGCCACGTTGGTCATAGTAAAAGCAGAAAGAGCTTACCTTTCAACCGTCTATAGCGGCAAAACGTAAATGCGACGCTATCATTTGTCTTAGCATTGTTGAATGTACGGCATGAAGGCTGTGATTTAAATGAGAGGCAGCTTCAAGACTTTCGGTAACTTCTATAGCGTTTGCATTTCTACTTTTTTGCACGCGAACACATCTTTACGGGTCTGGTTTATTGATATCGAAATCAGAGGCCGTTAAAGAGATGCTGATTTATCATATATTTATTGTTTATATTTCATATGGATTGCACTTTATTATTTATTTCTTTGTTTTATGCATATATATTTTTAATTATCGACTCGAATGACTAATAAAATTACTCTTATAAACTTATTATTAATTTGTTTGTCCCGCAACAAAGCTGCTTTGGTACGGCTTGATTGACTTGTTTGTTGCAGTTTAGGACGGTTATGTTTAACATAACAGGTCTAGTATCACACAATCATATAGTGAAATATGTAAAACCGAGAACCGCTGTAACATTCACGCTTTGAAATTTTAAACATGAAAAGGTCGATCGTATGGCAAAAGTTTAACAGGCCGTTATCATACGTACTGTATTCGCTGCCGTGTACTTACTAAAGTAAATGTAATTACATTTCACAGCAATCATTATTGTTTACAAACGAACTGTTAATTATGCTTGAATGCTATATATCTACGAAAGAATCGCAACCAGAGCAACCTTCAGAAAACCAGAGAACCTTCTGCATTAATTTAAAGGGGAAAGAAAATACATGTGCTGAAATGCTCTAGCCAGTTTCACCTAAAAGATAGTTGATCTTTAGAAAAATCGGTTAATGGACTTCCCCCATCTTACTGTTTTCCGATGACAAAATTTTAAGTATTGAGGCGTGTGAAGCGCTTGAACTCATTTTCAAAGGCTCCCTCGAAAAGGCTAAAATATCCCTTGCAAACTGCCTGGAGTTGTTTCAGCAGTTATTCAGAGTCTGCGCTGTTTTAGTACATCTGGCTATAAATATTACCTTAACATATTTGCCCAAAAATCTTAGCGAATAGTACGCCTCATCAGTGGGATTAATTAATTTGCGAGAAATTCAGGCGTACGTGGTACATTTGTCGCTAAGGTCAGATTTGAACTGGCTGCTCAGCCCCCTATAGAAGCTCGTCGAAATGAATAGCCGGTGGTTGTATGCAAGTTTTGAATTTCTGTTACAGCAAAAAAAATTCCCTGGTGAAAGTCGATCTGACTAAGTCGGTTTTTTCACAAAACAAAAATAAAACCTTTGTTTGTGGCTCAGTGAAGGCCGTCTAGGCCATGTCATCGAATACCCAGTTTGATCCAAATACATGCCACAATTAGAATCTGATGTTTGCTGATTGCTGTTAGCCTTAAAAGTAGCACTAGCATAGACGTCGTGTTTTCGTCGATATTTTCACCATTTACATTACTGAAGGTTACTAACATGTACCTAGTGATCTACAGGTATATGTGTTCTAGTTGCTTTTCTGAAATAGTGCCCTTTGCAACTAAGGCATGCTGTATGCAGTGAAAATATGCATTTATTGTAATACGCATTTATTAGAACGACTACGATTACATATCAATACATCACGGTCGCCCTCTAGTTCTATATTAATTAGCTTATTTCGTTTACTGTACATGTACTATTTTTTTGTAGCGGTGTAATCAGTTATTTTTTTATGTACTTGTAGTTTAGGTCGAAAACACTATGAACGCTCATATTGACACTAAAGGATATCCATTTTTATTTCCCACATTCCCAATTCTCACGTCGAACTGAAATTCGATATTGTCATCACCTGCCAGCATGGCGAGGTGACGGTGATGCCAACTCAGTTGACACTTGATGAACAAGATCACCTAAAATTATCATGGCTTGTTTTTCTGCACGTTTTCTACGTCCTTCCCATACTATCTATATTCGGTTATGTTAAACGAACTACTTTTAGCGAAGTACTGAAGTGTTCAATGCAAAGTGAATGAAAGTATGAGCGTATGAATTCGTATGAAATTGTTTTTTTTCTTTAATAACCTGTTGTGCTTACCCGCTGACTCTGTCTTTCAGTAAGCCGGTCGACTGCGTCTGACGAGATGCCAGGTCTGCCCGTGACAAGCAGATGCACCCGCGTAGGCTTTACCATCCATGCTGATACTAGCAGCGATTCATCGTTTACAGCGTCCTGTTGCATCTTCTGATCTTTGCTAGCAGTACACCGTACGATATAACAGTAGACAAGCTCCTGAATATTCAGCAAAGCTAAACGAACCCAGCTAAGCCAAGCTAAAGTCGTGATCTCCATCCGCGAATTGCCTTCTACCTTAATCTGTGGATCTACTCCGCACACCATCCACTCACTTGTAAGCGTATTGCTCCGACACAAAATACAGACAGAACACGGCAGTGTTTCGTCCAGTTGTTTGGTAGCTGCCTAATCCAGTACAGCCCCGTCTCGTGTCGCCTAATTTTCGGCTCCGTTGAAATGCCCGCTTGCAATGTGACCGTAATGGCGGCCCCCCATAGTAATCACCACCACCAACGTCAGCCCGTGGGACCTGAGTCAACTCAGCTGGGCTCGCACCAGGGGCATGGGCATCAGGTCCATCTGCATCCTGGTCATCATCCCTCGCAGGGGCATCTGGATGCTACCAGTGCGGCACATTTCAAAAGACAGGTGTGTGATCATAACATATCCAGTTTTGAATGCCCCGTGCACACGTACGTTATTGTACTTGAGCGTTTCAAATATCCATTTATGTGCGTGTACTTTTATGGTGGGTGTGTGTGTGTAAATGTCTGTGTTATGAATTCTTGTAGCAATTTCGTTCGATATATATATATATATATATATATATATATATATATAGTCATACCCACACTATTGGTTTGCATTCGTGAAGCAGTACGTGCACAATATTCTGCATCTTAAGACACCAGGAGATTCTGGTAGAAAATGTTCGGGTAAAGAGAGTAGCCTAGACTATATTTGATTGCAGTGGTCATAGTGTGAAATTGATAAAACTCGTAGAACTGATAGCGCTGGGTCTCATTGAAGAGATTGACGACGGCGTATTTGTTTCGTTGCCTTAGTTTTTTAACAAGGTAGAAAATCTCCTTAATAATACCCTCTAAATGTATTGAATCGTCTATAGCGCAGTTGCCTTTAATCCAAATGTACAAGTTTTACTTTCTGGCCGTAACACCTTCGTTCCAGCTCCGAAAAGCTATATAAGAAGCCCTTGAAGGTGAGACAACAGTGGAATGCATCACGCAGACAGACCTAATTCGGATTTTGATCGATACAAGAATTCCTTAGTGATCATTTTATATACAAAGCGCAAAGAAAAGTAATGATGCTGGATTCTAGTACTTTTTCCCCCGATCAATTTAAAAGTGAAAGCTGCTAAAGTGTAGTTGATACACAGGAATAGAAGTACCTATATTCCAGTTTTCCAGCTTAAAAATTCAGTTCAAGGTCTTTTCGCAGTCGAGCTCGGTGGCTTGGTGTATTCGCCTGCGCTTTGCAACTGGAGGAAACACGTAGGTGCACGGATTCGATTAGTGCTGTTGCATATTTACATTTATAAGGTCCATATTACTAAGTGATACAGAAAGCACTACCGTAGACATTAAATGTTGGCTGACGGTTAGCCCCCAAAAAAAAATATATATCTAAGATTTTCTTGCAGAGCAGTATACATATGATTGTTTGTTAATTTCGACAGGTTTGGTTTTCCGTAAGCGAACCCTAATATGTCGGATTAATATTTACTCTGCTGGAGTTGCATGCATGCTGCAGTTTAGATCATTGAACGCTAACGTTATGGCTAGTTGGCGAGTTTTGTTTGCCTTTAAAGGTATATCTAGAACCTGTGTCAATATTAGCAATTGCAGTTTATGAAAGGATTGTTGAATCTGGTCCTTAGAAGTCAGGGCATTGTATGACAAGCTGGGCCCATTCATTTTACTATCAATGCGTTTTTATATTAGTGCCTTGAAAAATTGACTTCGCAAATAGTATAGGTATGTTTATAACGTTTTCTAGCTAAGGTTATTCGATTTACTAAAAATATACAGAAAGATGTATTGATATGTAGATCGGTCGAGCTCGGTGGCTTGGTGCATTCGTGTACGCCTTGCGACCAAGACGACACGGAAATTATAGTTTATATTTACATGTATCTGTTCAGAACTTCATGTTGTCTCGCTAAAACGTATTCTTGAAATTTAATTTCTAGAGTTAAATACCGTTCGTGCTATAATCGTTTTACAAATAACAGACTTATTCTCTGATTAGCGTTTCTCGTATAGCAGCATTGTGCTAATTTGCACCGAGCCCATTTTTGCACAAATGTAAATTTGGCTGTAATTATCGTTTAATCTTATATCATTTACTATAGTACAATAAGGTTTCTTTTACCAAAAGAGATCAGATCAGGCGTATAGGGTAGAAGCGTATAGGGTTGGCAGAAAAACGAAGTATCTGTCGTTTCTTTCTAAAAAAAACATTATTAACCCAAGATTGTCATATCGAGCAGATGCCTATCAAATAGAAAGAATGAAGGCGGCCTTTCTTTTTTAAAGAAACAATAGCCTCATTGAAACAACACAACGTTTTCATTCTTTAGGCGAGCATTCATCGGGTGCGAGACATCCAACCCCAGTCTCTGACAGTCGAAAACGACTATGACATCGTGAAGGAGATTGGCGCTGGAGACTATGGGAAGGTTCTGCTTGCTAAACATAAGGTCACCAAGGAAGAGGTAGGTTACAAAGGCAGGACTGACGTAGCTAAGTAATTTAAATTACAGTAGGTGTCATTCTGAGTATTAATAACTTTTTAATTAAAACTGTTATTATGCGATTTACATAACGGTTGATTCTAGACAAGGATGCTGTTTATGTCCATAATATATATTCTTATATAAAAAAAAACTACCGCTTACTCAACACAGAGAAGCCTTGTGCTGCTCAAGACTGCTTCTGAAAGTTATTGGGCTTCCTGTTCAGAGCACTTTTTTACCCTGTGTTGTTGTGCGAGGCAAGCAGGTCTCATCCAACAGAGTTCATCATATTGCTTCTAAAAATTCCTCTCAGACGAGTGCATGCTTAACGAATCAGGTCTTTGTTTAATTTCATATTTTTATCGCTGCTGTTGTCGCTGTGGTTGTGCTATTATTGTCGCAACAATGGCCGAGTCTTTGCACAAGCACCATTTAGTTATATATAGCCCTTGTAACTCACTTTCGACTCTCGAGAGCCTAGATCACCCATCGCAAGGTCGATTTGCCAAACGGCGACGCGCAATGGAACTTTTTTCTTACCGCAGAGGTTCGTAGCGTATGCACTATGCTTGTGTTAAGCCGTGGGGCATTCAATTCGAGGTTTTCGCTCACACATGCATGTGTGTGTTACTGTGGGTGCTTGTGAACAACCAGATAAACAAAAGCGTACAATCGGTAGGACTGATTGGAAGGATACCGAGACGCTAGGTCTTGCGAGAACCCGAAATGCTGAATATCGATCCTACGCATACGAGTTGACTATAAATAAATGTAATAACTATATATAACTATCTACCAGATAAGTATTTCACGAAATTAAAGATTCGACCTGCGCTTGTCTCTAGCGTTCATAATGTTCTCAGCAGATTCAATTGCGAACACCTATCGTGGATCAGCGTTTCCAATACGTAGTGTTACACTGCACTGCGAAAGCAAACGTAAGACGTATGGTTACAGAGTTTAAAGTAAAGCAAAATATGGTCTCACTTGTTACTCGCTCGCTTACGAAACGTATAATCAACGTATAACCGATACTTTATCAGCCAAAGGCTCAGGGCTGATTATAAATCTGTACGCCTAGAAGTTCTGGCGTATGAAGTAAACGTTGGCGTTGTTCTGCTGTGGGAAACTCCCCAAATTTTCTCTATGTGTTCCTTAAGTTTACGTTTTACGAACGCCGCAAGCGACGAGAAAGTCGCGGCATTTCGTACCCGTCGCTCCCTCACATAGTCTCGACATAGCAGTATTGTAATGACAGACGAACGAATGGTAAACATTACAGTCGCCTCCGTTCCCTTGTAGTTTTAGACGAATATTTCCTGGCAAAGAAATAATGTTAAGGTCAACCGAAGACTCACTGCAAGAAGTCAAAAGCGAGTTCCTGGGGTAGTCATGCTGGCCGTATGGGACAACGAAATGATAGACTAGATATTTGCTCCATCGTTCACGTGCGCAATATCCAGGATAAACAATGGGGATTGACGCGACGTTTTGATTATTGAAACGGTTGCAAAGTCTGCTTCTGCGACAAGAAGACAGAAAGAGACGGAATGCAGAATAAAGAACAACAGAAGATCAATTTTGACTTCGCATGGCCACTCCACTTCTAAGACATATTCTCCATGGCATCCAACTTGGCTGAAAGCGACCTTACAGAAACGAGGAATAAGAGAGAGATCATGTTTTTTTAGACAATGCTTTTGCGTGACACGTAAATCAACTAATTTCAGTAGTCGGCAACGATTCGTTCGGTTCATCAATGAAGTGCTCTTCCGCATACTAGTAGACTGCAATCTTGCAACAGATGTAGGTTATTTGTGTACAATTCCGAGTAAAACAGTGAACATAGTAGTATATATAAAGATGACACAGGCTGTATGAAGTTCTTATAAAATTAACATTCTTATTAATATGCGTTGTGTGCGTCCTCGAGCGACTCAAGGACGTCTGAGTCGGCATATCTAGTACTAAATAGAGTGTTGCACGTTGCAACGGCTAGAGACATTCACCTTTGATCCTCTTTTCAGATCAAAATTGCAAACTAAAACGTAGAACTAAATCAACTAATCGTGTGAATGTGACATATGTCCAGTACCAGCGCACAGTACAGCTTAATTGCATAGACATCGTACAAAATC
Organism: Tropilaelaps mercedesae; assembly: GCA_002081605.1. Classification (NCBI taxonomy): domain Eukaryota; kingdom Metazoa; phylum Arthropoda; class Arachnida; order Mesostigmata; family Laelapidae; genus Tropilaelaps; species Tropilaelaps mercedesae. The sequence continues at coordinate 103,660 of MNPL01021846.1, forward strand.
CATGAACAATATATTTCAACTGTCTAGAAGTTCATCGTGTTATAAATACTGCGTCTAGCCGTTCGAGCCAGTTTCTTTAAATTATATTCAATAACGTGGATATTCAGCCTTCGGCAGAAAGATGACTAACTTTGTGCTATTGAATTCAGGTTGCGCTGAAGGCGGTGCCCCGAGCCACGACTTCGTTGCGGGATTTTCTGACGGAGTTTCATTATTCGTATTTTCTCTCGCCGCATCCATCTATACTGGATACATACGATGTGTGCTTTGAAACCCAAGATCACTACTTTTTTGTCCAGGAGGTGGCGCCGCTTGGAGATCTGTGGCACTGGATCGACGCAGCAGGTGGCTTGGACGAACAGGACCTTAAGGACGTTTTGAGACAAATTGTGCCTGCACTCGAATTCATGCACAGCAAGGACCTCGTCCATCGAGATGTACGCGCCGAAAACGTGCTTGTATTTAAAAACGACTTTTCTAAGGTGCGTAACATACCTTCTAGTGATCAAACGAAAGCAATTGCTTTTAAGAATCGACGACATAAAACGTAATTTGGAGCCCCGCAATAAAATATCCAGCGGAGAAAACAAATATATACACGTATTTAAGTTCATTGTAACAGAAATGTATAAACTTGTAAACTAGGTATATCACATCGAATTTGTCTTGGGTAAGGTTTTGAGTAATTGTTAATAAGCTGAAGAGGAAGATAAATGCGACTGATATTTCCCGTAAGACATGATATTTCATAATGCAGACGAATACACCAAATTAAAAAAGAATGAATAACAAAGCTAGTTCAAGACACTGCAATAGGTTTAGTTATATATTCAGTTAGGTAATGTTGCTGTCTAAACATTTTAGCTGGCACGGATTATTGCGGTAGATTTTATCGCAAAAATAGATAAAACACAACAATCGCTGTTAGATTGCAATGTATTTTATACCCTAGAAGTGCACGTATGTTCTATTATTCCATTATACACATCTTACGGCATTAATAAGAGATGACAGTCTCTTAAAGATTGAGTCTGCCTGAGGGGAGCTAAAATATAAGTGTCGTTCCTACTGATGTCAACGTCGGAATAATACGGAAAGGCTGAATCGGAAGCCTTTTAATCGATTAACCGGTTAAAATCAACAGCATTCCTTTTGTCACCCTTCCTTCTTACTTGATTCATATTATCCACATACGTATTTGGGTACGAATACCATAATTATCCAAACACATATCCAAATATACACCACTTACGTACAATTATAGTTTATTGAGGTTGGGTTGGGTTTCTTTACAGTATATGAGCACGCATCTGCTAAAGACGGCTGGCTAACAAGCTAGCCCGTGAAATAGCTGTATCAATTAGTTATTATTAGTAATACAGTAATATTATATTCATTCGAATTGCCATTAATCATTGGATTCGCTGTTTCCTTGCTATTGTGCGACGCGGCTATAACTCGTCATCCCTCGTGCTTTTAATACTTTGCATGCTAAAATTAGATGCATCTGCTAAGGCTTGAAGTGGGAAATATTAAAGTGAGCACACCAACATACCTATCTAGGCAATCATGGAAGCATTTTCTATTTCAAATATCTTTACAATGCGCTAATGGAGATTTACGTTGAATGTGACCAACAATAGTTACATCTTTTTTTTTTCTGTCAGCTGTGCCGTGTATTCGGCTGATAGCCGAGATAATTTTCAGTTTTGTTAAAGTGCGTTTTATACATATATAACAAATGTTAATGGTTTCTATTAACATAACGATATCTTGTTCATTTTAACGGAGTTTTATAATGGGTTTTTTACATGCCTTTAATATGTCACGATATCATATGCCGTAAACGTATGCCTCAGGTAGGATGAAACCTTGATTATTTATAAACTTAACGAGCGCGCATCTAAAAATCTATCCCAACTATACCGTTTATAAGACTCCCATTACGCATCATTATAAAAATAGTGTTCCCACGGAGCAATTTTGCAGACATTATGTGTTGGCTGATAGTCAGGTCTGAATAAAACAACATTACAGCGCTTAAAAATATTATGCGCTTTATTATTTGTTTTAATTTTGTAGTCTTGCTTGGTTAACCTTTTTCTTTTTTGCCACGAAAAAAGATTAACTTAAGCGAAGCTTAAGAAGGAAGACAGATGCCATGGGACTTTAACGTTTGTGAAAAAAGGTTAACGGAAATTAGAAATACCTGTTCAGCCACGCAACTGTCCGATATTTTGTAACGCATGAAGAAATAATTGTGATCATAATAGTAATAGCGATCGAAGTTCAATTATTTAAATCGGTTTCTTTGGGAAATATTGATTCTTGATGATTGTGTAATCTTGAAAATATCTCTATTTTACAAATACGCATGTGATACTTCTACTTCAAAAAGAAAACTCCTACCAGGTCAAATGCAGGTCGTTTGCATTTGGGGTAGCGGATGGGTTGACTGAAGCCGAAAGGCGCAAATTGATTTCTATTATAGACTCCTGAATATCCTCGAATATCCTTTTTCCATTTTAGAAAAGCTGACGGCCTTTGCAAAGCGGTCTTTAGTGCAAGCGCTTCCTGCATTTGCCACTTGGCAGACTGCCAGCAAGAACAGATACATAAAGGCCGCAATAGTAAGCAACAAACAGCTGCCTCACAAGTGAAAGGAAAGCTATTCTATGTGGAGACGGTATGAGCCTTATAATCGAAATCGACGGTTAAGCTTGTCAGTTTTCCATCGCCACCCTTCGAATTTATATTAATTGTAGATTTGTTATTTCCGCTCAATCTTTGCGAAATCCAACAATAGGTCAGGTGATACGAACTAGCGTAGTCGTATTGCGTTATTTAAATAGAGCAGGTAATAGCACCAGGTTAACCAATCAGATATCGACAAATTGTCCACTCTATATATGGAATGAACTAGATACTCCCTACTAATGGAGATTTTGTTCCACTTAGTCTGAACTTCTGATAGAATACGCCTGTGAGTGTTTGTACCGAAAGTCAGCGCTGAGTACGACGGCCAATGAAGTCTGACAGATTAGATGTCCGAAGTTTTTTTTTGAAAATGTTGTATGACTGTTTTTTTGTTAAGTGGGGAACGTCTTTGATTTTTGCGTCGCAACAAAGAGTCCGGTATTCAAACGAAAAGCACGTCCACGCTTAAAGACATAGCGTATGCTCTGTAAAAAGGATATTTCCAGTTTGATCATATTCATCTTGGTCTGCCAACGACTTACAATTTGTGAACTTATTCAGTTGTGACATATCGTAGATGGTCGTCGATTCGTGCAAAGTGTATGGCCTATTCTAGCATTATGCGGTATCCATGTTGGCGGCGAGTTGTTTGTTGGAAATGGCTATTTAGGTCTTGAATTTATTTAGGTCCTGCAATTCTATGTTTTAGAAACCACATGTGTGCAAGGATATTTTCAAGAACTTGGCAGTCTCATTTCGAAGTAATTTCGTTATATATATATATATATATATATATAGGCCAACAATATATATATATATATATATATATATATATATATAGGCCAACAATATATATA
>MNPL01021853.1:0-20235 GCA_002081605.1 Tropilaelaps mercedesae
TATATATATATATATGTATATATATACATATTAGTCACTAAAGCCTGCATAATTTAAATTTTACGAGTTCAATAAACATGAGAGCTTCCGAACCACTTCACTATTTCCAATATTTGCTCTTACCGATTTCAGCGTGGTTGAGTCCCCAGAATGAGGTATTAAGAATATACTACTACTGAGAGATTCTGTTTACGCCTTGTAGTCTCGTTGTTTTGGAATGAAAGGTCCCTGACCCGTGGGAACTAAAGGCTTAATCTCCGGTTTCTATTCACATCCAGTGCCCGTTAGGTCTCCGTCTACATACGTTGAATACATGAAGAGTTATGTGTGCACCCTCGTCATGTCGGCAAAACGAGTAACCAAATCGCCTTATTCAAACGGCGAACCCTTGAGTGGACGGTGAGTGTTTTCCTTTACTATTTCTTCACTGATATAAAGGCTGGTCTAAATAGGAGATCCGTAGTACTCCAAAATGACAAGAGCCTTGTGTATCCGGATTTGCCTAGTCTGTCCAATGATTAACGCAATCAACGAATCGACTGGGCTGGAAAAGGGGGATCAACATAGTGCGATAGTTTTTGAAGGGTCGCTTGTTTTTCAAAAGGGCCGTCGTTTGAATACTCTAATCTCTCTCTACATCGCCTTCTTGCTTTCCAGTAAGCTTTTGGGCACTTTCTCTCTAACCTCTCGTAGTTACAAATGCTATTAGCAATAATACTCAGTCTAGAAGAAAAGAGTAACGTTGATCGATAGTCCACTTCCTGAGGAAGTGCCGGTCAACTTACTGCAGCGGTCGGCAAAGTAGTCTGGGCTAGGCTCGAACAGAAAACGCCTCTGATAGATGCAGTCGTGCTCTCGTACCTGTAAATAGGACCTCAACAAACGATACCAGAGCAAGTGGAGTTTTCTGCTCCACACTTCACAATGTTCAGAAGTCGGTTGTTCGCGCACTAAGCGGAATATTGACCTGCGCTTGGACAAAGTTATTGGATCAAAGAATTGAATAGAAGTGTGAACATGATTGTCGGATTTGTTTGCACACCAGTAAAAAAATGTGCACAGTATCTGTTGCATTCTCTAGTCATTATTCATTAAGCTGTTAGAACGCAAACAACTTGTGCAATAAATCTCTGTGACGCTAATGTTGGAAAGCATAAATTAGATGCATGTTACATCAACATTATGCATACATGCATAATATATGTACATGGTAATATAAATCCAATCTTTCCCCTGAAAAATAATTGTGAAGGAGTGTCATCGCGTTCTTGTGGATGTTAAGGTGCTTCGTACGGTTGGATTAGTTCCTATACATGTTTGTTGATGCAGCAAATTGCGGGAACTTGCAGATTGACTCGCGTGTGGTAATTGGACAGATGTATTTCTACGTTTTGCCAGTAAAATAACATTTGCTGTAATAGTTTAGGCTAAGATCTTACATAAAATACCACACGTACATATTTCGCCGTATTTACATTTTTCAGATAGGTCAACTCGGTCAAACCTTAAGGTGTATCTCATCTTTCCTGGCCACTGACTAATATCTTTGTCTTTCTGCTTCCTTTGTTAGCTTGTTATTATTGTCGGTTTCGTTGCTATTGTTGATTGCTGTCCTCCCTATTGTGTTGCCATTGTTGTGATTATTCAACGGAATTTATGACGTGTGAGTCGCCCCTGGGTTCTGTTCTTTGAACCTGCAGCTACGGCGTTACTGGATTGCTCGTGCACTGTGACAGCAACCGGCCTTCGTAAATTCCATAGCCTGCGTTGGATCCTTAAAACCTTGGGTCTCCATCAATCATCAGTGACAACCACAGCGAGCAACAATCCCATCATGCATTGATTATCCGCGTAGCCACCGATGATGAAGTTTCTCTTGTTCTTAATGGCGCAGGAAAAGGCGGCGTGCGCCGGCTGCGGGATTCGATATCGGTGATGGGGAAAACCGGTCTAGCTGTAAACGATTTACGACGATGAATGTGCTGCGTGGTTGTGCGTCGCTTCATTCTCACTGGCCACTGCTTTGATTACTCGCCGAATAAATAGCGTTCTAAGCAACTTCGATTGTAACTTAGGAACACGCAGGTCGATGGCCGTAACGGGCACGGGTGGGAATATCTTTCGGATTTTTGTCAGGATTGGCTGGCGCAGAAACACAAGGTAAAAACTGATCACACCAAATGCTCAGTAACGTAATATAATATGGGTAGCACTGACAAATCCTTGTATTGCAGGCTCCCGACTGTCCGAATGGTTCAAGAAGCAAAGTGTTTCATCGTTATAAAGCCACTGCAATACGAACGTGTGCTTGCATTGAACTAATGGAGGTTTTTAATGATTTTAATGATTTTTATATAAACTATGTTTACAAATCGTCATCGAATGGAGAATGTGATGCGACATAATATAGGTTTGATATACGTATATGATAATATTGTGTTATTGTATCAGACAGCAGTTATAGACAAGCTCACAAACATCCTTAATCTAGATGTTCACATAGCTGCGTATACATAATCTTGGCTGACGCCTGACCAAATTTACGAACAGAACTATTGAATTTGGGTCCCTTGCGGGCTGTAGGGGCGGCTATAAGGTGAAGAGGTTGTCCGACAATTGACGAAAATATAAATTCCCCTTGTGTGAATCTCTGTGTTCTGACGGTGGAGACTGCAAAATTCCTTTGCAGCAGCTGCATATACTGCTCCCGCCCAGTGTTTCCATATCGCGACATGTATACATACCTTCGTTTGTGTATGTCTGTACACGAATGTGTTTTTTTCGTGTCTGGATGTTTGTGCGGATGCGCAAGTACGAGTGAAAATCTGCAAGATTTCGAATGGGGCAGGACAATTGTGTAGTGAGGCCCGTATTAGCCGGCAGCTGCGGCTACGGCGTGAGGCCATACTGTAGTGTGCAATGTTTGCTCCACTCGGACGGCCGCCGGGTTTGGAATCTGACGCCCGTAACGGCCAGGCCAGGGATGGCTGCGTTCTCTACTGGAATAGTATTATTATTGTTATTATATGGCAGGGCAGGTCGTTGCCGGGCAAAGCCTTCGGCGACTGACCGACGACCCATCCGAACAACCTTCTGTGGCATGACGCACAAGGGCTTCGTACTATAAAGACACATATACACACACACACACACGCACTTAGTGCAGTTTGAAGGAACGGCGTAGAGCAGGGAAAGGCAGTGGCTTCCCACCGACCTACTCGAAATGATTTGGAAGCTTGGGGACATAGGGCATTTTTGAACATTCCTCGTGTTTGAATGTCCTTCTCCCCCGTTTGTCAGCCATCTCCCTTCTTTTCCCCGAGCTTCAATGTGCAATGGTCAGGACTTTATTTTGAATGTACAGCAAGTTTGCTTCGTCCGCTATGACACCCATACTGACGGTAAGAAGGGAAGACCGCATACTAACCTAAAAGCTCCATTTCCTGACCTGAACCCAACGCCCTCCGAAAACCTTGGTCCATACATAGTCGGAATAGAAAAATACATGCTTTCAGCACATATGTGTATGTAAGGGAATGGCTCCCAAAAAGGCAGCGCGGTGAGCTATATTCAGTGGGCTATGGTGCTACCGATTAGGCGAAAAAAGAGTGTATGTTGACTGCGGTTGCGTCAAGACATGTTTCGTTAAACGTTCACCGTATGATTGGGTAGAAGCATCTTTATAGCACTTTACAAAGATTTTCTGCTAACAAAAAATTTTCACTCGGCTGTGCGACTAGGTGTTGTGGTCGATAAGGCACCAACCAATTGACGGTCATTAAATTTTCATTCCAATGCAGCATCGACACGTTCAGACAAAAAGCATTTTAATAAAGATGTGAAGTTTGTGACACGTTGCCGATATCTTTCTTTTTCTTTCTTATTTTTAAAAATAAAAGAATTTGAGGTAGATAGTTTGTACCCATGGTTTTCATTCTATTTTATCATTAATTTAGATCCGTGGCAAAACGTGATATCAGTAAGATGAAGTTCGTCCATATTTTCGCAAACTATTGCTAAGGAATTCTAATTTTCGAGCATTTTCCTACAAAAACAAAGTTCAGTTTCCTTGATGGTTGCGCTAATGCTTTTTTTAGATCGTAAGTAGTAGTGACCCTACTGGGGTATAGTGTGCGTTTGGAAAACGACCATAGGAGATGGATAGTCCAGGCATTATACATGGAGACTGTAACTTTGTGAGTCTTATGAAGGCGTCCGTAATCCAGCTGTGACATTGTAAGGTTTTTCAATGTCCCGAGTGGTATAAGAGCAACCTTCGCCACTGTTAGGGTCTTCGTACCAATATTTGCTATAAACGTGTGCAATTTTCCTTCGATTTGGTTTGTGTTTCGTGTGACGCTTCTGATTCGGTGTAGCCTCTTTCAATGCGAGAGACAACGCGATTTTGTAAAATACTCTATCCGACAAAAAAGGCTTAAAAGGTAATTAACTTCATTAATAAACGTGTAATTACAAATATTTATCATTCACATGTCTTTTACGGGATTTCGATTTGAGCTCTTATCGACTGCATTCCGGAATTGTCCATTAGACCAATTGAAGAAGTAACGCCCAAACAGTCAGGGCTTTCTAACAAACTTATTGCAAACCTATGAATAACGACAGGCAAAAAAAGCATCTGACTCGTTTCACTAGCATAGCAATCACCGGTACCAATTTCTCTCAATTACTCTCCCTCAGTGGGTCACTACGCTGAATTCTAATCTAATGATCATCTAAGGATCTGAACTGTACCAGTGAGTACGCCCTCCTATGGGAAGTATGTACCGCTTGTAACGTGCTTGTTTGCCTGTCGTACTTGGTCATATCTCCACGCCTTGGTCCCTCTGATCGTTTTGACTGGCTCGACTTTCTGATACGTCGTATATAAATCATAATTCCATAGTACAATTTCAGTATGACCGACACAAAGGCACCATTCGCTTATAAATGACGTTACTTTCTAGCAGATAGTTTTTTCTTTATATTGTCGTATTGCAAACGTTCCCGACCGAAATTTCCTTTTTTACAGCGGTACTTCGCGCAAAGACTTCGTTCATGGAAGCTTAAGTACGCCCGGAGTATGCACGCGTCCTTTTTGATGTCGATTCGCACAAATGCCCTGACACAGTTCTTTACGTCAATTGTAGCTGCCCAACGATTGACTGTAGAGCGATGGCCTTCATATTCGAGTGGTAATTCTGGTAGAAATGTTCATTAGTTTCGGTTGTTACTATTCGCTTGCGCTCGTATACATTTTTATGGCCGTAGAAATTGGGAAGTATGGTCGCTTACCGAACTTTAGTAAAGGAAACCATTTTATTCTTCTGACAAATGAATGATTAGGAGAAAAAGTCTAGGCCATCAAAATGGCTTGCAGCCATTTATTCGCGAGTTCCTGTGATTCAACAATTACTTGGCACAATCGGCAATCCTGTTCCGACCTTACGTTTCTATATGTGCGGACCTGGATCTCGACAACAATGAACTCCGCTTGAGAACGAATCACCGTCTGTTGAGGCCAATCGTTACTCGCCTGCTTGATCACATCGACCCATGGTGTTTCCCATAGGGATGGTTGATTTGGTTTGAAGATGTTGACTGGCCCGAACGAATTTATAACCCAACATATGTTCACATGTAAGTTTACTCATAATCGGCGCTATTTCTTAGGTCATATTATGGAATGTCTCTATTTTGTGAACGTTCGTTTAGTTCGTTTAACACCCGCTGCTACCGGTGAACGGAGTTGTCTATCTCGAATAGAATCTAAAACAACAGTCTACAAATATTAATGGTTTCAAATGAATGTTATAGCATAATATTCTCAGACCATACTGTTTATGTTATTTCAGGCAATGCACTGGTACTCGAAAATGTCACTGGTCTAAGAAGGACGATAAATCAGAGATTACATAGGATTCAATCGGAAGGGATGACTCAAATATGCATCTCAGAAGCAAGGTAACAAGGTAGAACAAGAATTGTAGGTTAACCTACAAAATTCTTTTCTTCGTTAGCTTATGAAGCCTTATGAAGCTTATGTAGTGCTTATGAAGTCAGCTAATATTTACGATAATTGGTTTGTATATTTTATTAGAATATCGAGTTACAGGCCACTTTTTACTTCGATATTTGTAGCCACAATAGTGATGTATTCGATTCTTTCCTAGATGTATAAAGTTGAACTACATATGGCTAAGTTTGTTCTCAGCATAGGTATTGTGTTCCTCTTGCAATATCTTGCGGCACTTTGCCATCTCTTTCAGTTATAACCACCCCCACACCTCGCGATGCAAGCTTAACCCTGTCGTTTGTTTTGTTTTTGTGGCTCAACACAGTAAACATTTCACGACATGAAAATACCACGAAGTGTGCTATTAGGATAGATAGAACCACGTCAGTGACGTCAAATTTGCGTATGCGTTCGATATGATTACAAACACGCGAATTTCGGAGCTACCTCATTCACTCGGCTGACCATTGTCCACCCTCCACCATAGCCCATCGAATAACCTTGATTTCGCCTTTGATAAGCCTATCTGACTCACTTGTCACCGTTTAAATGATAAGTTGTAGATGTTGACAGTTCTTTCCGGTGAAAATATTTAGGGCAGTAGCTTGCAGGCATATTGGCACTGCAGCATTTGAAGACAAAAGCGAATTCGTTTCAAACTTGACGGCGAGAATAAATCTTAAATACTAAAGATCATCTAAGATAATTGTAATTTATCGATATTCGTAGCTGTTGATCGCAGCTACGTTTCTGACTTCGCGAGCGATCAAAAAATATTTTAAAATGTTCTTGATCGCTCGCTTATTACATGACATGCCACCAAATAGAATCACAGTTTTATTATGGCGTCATTTCGTAACATATCCGAAGAATACTGGCCACGAGTAGTATATTTGTTTTGCACTCCAAATATCCAAAGTGTACAAACGATTTTGAGTTCTTTCGTAAACTGTTCGCAAACTTGCGGTCCGTGAGACTTCTGTTCGCTCTTTATTTACTTCTTCGGCACTTTATTCGTTCATAGTCAGAACCGTGACAGAGGAGGATCATGGTGTATGCATTATCTCCGTTACGCGTTTCTATTCAGCGCCGTGACAAGTTCCTATTAAGAATCGAGGGGAAGAGACACTGAAACAGTCGCTTCTCCAATTAAGACCCGTTAGCAGAAAGCGTTTCGTATTTCATTTAGGTGCTTGCGAGTGCCAGCTTCTCTAATTAATGGGATCTTGACAATATCGTCGTTTTACCAATCCGATCTTTTTAATCCAATCGAGTGCCTATGTACGTGGCAGCAGTAAAACTGTGTTCTATACCTAGATGGCGTTACATACCTCCGTTCAGTGCCTAGGCGTGGAGAAATTCTCTACTCAGCTCCACTCATCTTTCCATCAACATAGCCAAACTGTTAATTCCTTTCTTAATTTTCCTTAGCGCAGCATGAAAAAGATGAAGCGTGAGGAGGCGGCCAAGCAGTACGCTGTGGTTTTGGTGCTCCGTGGGATGGCTCATTACATAAACGCGGTGCTACATTAGAAGAAAAGAGGATATAGAAGGAAGGAAGGGAAGAAGTTCGCAGCGTGACCACAGCGGCCAGGTGGTGACGATGTGTGGAGATTCGCTGGGAAGGTTTACGCTAGGCTCCACTGTCTTCTCCTACACCTGCTTAGTTGTACTAACCCGATACACTCACCGAACACATCCGGCCAGCAGGCTCACTAAAACACGCATACACGCTAAGCAGCACACAGCCACTGCCTACAGTTAAGAGAGAAACGAGCAAGAAGAGAAGGATAAAACAGCGAAGGAGTGAAGAGGTAATAGGCAGAAGTGCAGCTTTTACTCAACACCTCCCACCAAGTCCACCGACTGACAAACATAGAAACGGACGATCATGAAGACGCCCGTTCGCGCCCCTAACGGAGAAGTCCAATCTAGGTTACGGGACGGGGTAAAAAGGAAGTACGATGGCATTAGCTTGTATATGTATGTGTTCTCCATAATTAATCAAGGAACTACGAAGGTAGCAAAAACCTTCATTCCCGACTGTGCCAAACGCATTAACAGAAGGCATCCCTATCGCAGAATGAGCACTACGACTGAGTGCAAGTTTGCTGGTAACGGACTAGTGTCCTGCTGGCCCTCAAGAGTGGCTTAAGGTAGCTGAAACCAGCGTGAATTCTCGCACAAAACCTCAACCTTCTTCGTTGCCATTTGTGGAGTATACGAAGCTAGTTCTTGAACCGAGATGACGGGTGACGACTGGTAAAGACAGCACGAGCATGAAAGAGGGAGAGATGTTAAGACATAACGGGCATAACTCAGTAGCGGGCACTGAGTCACGGAGTGGAAGGGGCAACTGCTGGAATTGAGAGAGAGAACGGAAAAAGGCGTCGAGGGGGTTCAGGGGCGGTGAGCAAGAAAATGGTGGCAGAAGCAAAGGACCACCCTTTTGCCCCCGTTGCAGACCCATTTTCTTGAGCGGGGGTTTGCCTCACTCCTCTGTCATAAACCGACAAGATTGTCCGTCCTGTAGGGTAAGACAAGCAGCCCTTACTTACACTCATCAGCGGCATAACAGCATCAGGGCCGACCGCAACGACCACAGCATCTTCGGCAGGGGGCATTGACTGTGCTTAGGCAGTTGCAACTCACGATCGCTGAAGAACAAGAAGTGGCTCCATTCCAATTGAGAGGATCGGAGGGTGGAAAGGAATATTTCTCTCGGTGTCTTCCCTTTCCCCCTTGCCCCCGCGGGAGTTTCCTTGAGAATATAGCCGCTCCGTCGTTCCACATCTCTTCTGCCTCCCTCTCGGAGCAGCAACAGCAACAACGACAATAACAACACATAGTGGCAGCCGAGTCCGCAGAATGACGGCGCCAGCAAGAGTAAGAGAAAGGAAACATAGCGAATACGAGTTGTTATGAAGGCGACCGACATGCTTTGCGAGAGCGAAGGAAAATGAGAGAGAGAAAGAACTCGCTACGAAGCACTCATTTGTTAAATGTCGGAACGCAGGGTGGGTTCTGTTTTTTGAGATTCTTGGTTGGTGAACGTTCTCCCATTCTGAACGGTCGGTCATGTTATTTCGCTGAACCCTGCTGTGTCGTTCTTGCTCGCGGTCTCAGCGCCTATCGTGACGGCGCTCCTTCGACCCCCATCTCTCCCCACCCATTCCGCCCTATTCGATGGTTCCGAGGGACGCTTTTGTACGCCGTCGGTATTAAGATACACCACACTTGCGTTCTTGTGCCCCAACTACAGAAAATTAACCCTCCGAAGCAATGAAGCATATGACGTAAATACAGGCGACGTCCGTTGGGACTAGTGAATGTGTTCGCTTACGCTCGAGACACTCGAAGTGCATAACACGAATTGGCAAACAATTGCCAGAACGAGACCATCGTAGACGTCTCGTAGACGTACCGGCTATGCACTCCAAGTCAATTATATCTAGGCCCGATTCGCCAAGTGCCGTTTCTATCCAGAAAAGAAACTGACAGTACGTCAACGTCTATAGGGTTAGTAGCTTCAGCTTTGATTCGTTTCGCTTGAAAGGAAAGGACCTTAAGTCACCCTGAACTTAAAAAGTCGAAACGAATGATCACAGCCTCATCGAGGCATGACGTCCGACATCGACCGCTCACTGGACTTTGACAGTGGGTGAAATCGCGACTTTACCCTCTCGAGCTGAACTCAGATAGGGCGCGAGCTAGATAGCGGGAGCCGGGATTAGACGACGCCCGCCTATCAGATGGCAGATCGGAACCAGCCGGAGGACGCTCGCTTTCTCCATATCGAAATGCCAAATAGAAAGAGGCAGCAAGAGCGAGCAAGACTCCAGCATCACTGCCTCATGAAACTTGAATAGCAGAAACAACAGCATCCGGAAGAGCCTAGGCCTTACCGGACCCATTCGCCGTCGACTGGCCACCCGCTGGACACAACCCAGTTTCAGATGCTATTCATTCACTTTTCTCAGACGCATCGCCCATCCACGCAATGTGGGCGCCTGTCTCTAACACTGTAGAGCCATCCGTATCTACGTCATCGACATGAGGTTTACGTTCGCACTCTTCACATATTCGGAAGCACCAAGCATAGCCTGGTCACCGCCGCCTCCGGCATCGTATTCCTGCTTCGGTGATTTTGCTGACCATGGCCGAGGGAGCGTCGAGGCAGGAGAGGAGTACGCAGCGCTTGTACGTTAGCGCCGTTAACCGCATCCCGGAGTCTGTGCAACGTCATCGTCAATGAAACGACTTTAGTGATCATCACGCGAGCTCTGGCTTGCCATGCATGACTGACCTATTTGGGAGTGTGTAAAAACCAGGAGCAGATTGACGGAGGATATATATCGTATCGAGCGGCTGTGATTTAACTTAGCCTAACCAGTTATCAAATGATTCCGCTCGTTCTGACTCGATCTAAACAGATGAAAAACATAGAAAACGATTTCACTTCTCACGGGTCTTGGTGACTCCTCATTGATAGCTGATATGCTGGATAAGATGAAATCAACACCACAAATACGTTCCGAGCTATTGGTTTTCAATAACATGCGTCACTAGCCCATGTAATGTAGTGCCTATAGAGTCTCTGTATTATACCGAAAAACACAGGGTCATTATGGTTCAAGGGGAATAGATTAAACTTTAGTGCTTTAGTATTAGTTCTCATTCAATCATTCAGGTGGAAAACTTCTCTGTTAGTGAAAATTCTAGTCGAAACATGAGCCATCTACCCCAAGCCGTAGGGCCGTAAGGCTACTAACGATCAGCTGGTAAAGAAACCCTGTACTAAAATTACCCGTTTTCTTGAAAACACAAATATAGATAATTTTATCCCACGTGAAAAAAAATGAAGAAAAGCGTGTATTAAAAATTGACGTATTTATATGTATTATGTAGTAGTGACAATTGTCCACTTAGCAATGGGATGGCACAAATGGGCACATACGTGAGAGTTACTATCTTTAGCAGTTAACTGTATCACTAGAGTATTGAATGCAATTGTAATGGCCATTCCTTCTTTTGATAACGTTGATTGTTTAAAGTCACTTTAGTCAAGCGTTTTCATTGCCTTAGACAACGACGTTTCGCGAATGCAGCTGTTAAAGCTATTTGCATGCAAAGTTTATCTGAAGTCGTATAAACATGTGTCCCATGGGCGCAGCACCGGGTCAAGTGAAATAGTTTGAAAACATGGACGGTCCACTAGCGACTTCACCCGCCTTCTGCGCCTGTCACACACACGCCTGCCTTCTACACAGGTGGTGTTTCACGGCCTATAGCTCACCCCGGCGAGGTTACGGCTGAGCAACAGCGTTTTGTGACGATTTTGAGTTCAAACGCAAACGTACCTGGGTCGGTCTGACGTGGCACGGATAACTTCAACTGGCTATTTACTGACTACCGACTAAACGAATTACCTCCAAAGTGCAGAGCGACCACACAGCCATGTACCTGAACCTAGCCATTAAATTTGAAATCCCATTGAATGAAGCACTGGGCGCCATCAGGCTACGTCCAAACATGTTTGACGGTGAGAACGCCGTGCACATGTACGCTATGCACTGCTTAGAGGCTGAGTACGTTCCGTACGACTTCTAATTGCACGAATAGTTCATAAAGGAATAACGGTTAGGCTAAGTAGAAATGTTACTTTTTCCCATCTTTAAATAGTTAATTGCTACTCACTAAGCATTTCAAGAATCGCAAGTGCCTCAAATAATTGACTTGCAGAATGTGGTTACAATAGTACTGGTGTGTACGCTGGCGAATCAGCCGTTCGTGTGATTCAAAATAATTCATAATACACTGTACACATATTGTGTACGCCGCCTAGGTTGCGCCAGTCAATGCTTAGGATAACAGGTGAAGTCATCTGCTTAGACTGGCTACGTAACTAAACATGCCTTGGTACTGGGGAGGATCGTTGAGAAGTCTGTTGAAGAACTCATGTATGAGCAACCACTATATTCTAAAAAATGGTCCTAATCATGGCTGGTTAGTTTATGAGTATACATTAAAGCTCACTGTTTTAGAAGCACACTTTAAAGCACCAAGCGAAATAGAATAAACTCGGGCTACAGCTGAAACAAATTTTCAGAAGTTATTTAACTTCAAAGAATTCTTGGCTTCCGTATTTTAAAGTTCGATAGTTGAACGACAGGGGATTCAGAGGCAATCAGTGAGCAATGAATTATTTTCGAGAAGATGTGTTCTATTTGGTCATTGCCACCAGTAGCGCCTTACACCTTTACATTTGGCTTTCAATACCAACGGTAGATATTAATCGAAATATTTGTGTGTTAGTGATACTGTCTCCTGATTTTTTATAGAAGCCGAAAGGCTGCACAAGTCAAACAGGAGAACACTGAGTTGTTCCGTTGTTTCGTGGCCATGAAGCCAAACTAGTAAATCAATGGATTTCAAAGACTTGTAATGCTCAAACCTATCTATTGCGTAATATTACCAGATGTGGCCCATATATCTTGATAAGCATAGCGAACCACTAGAAGTCGTTTAAAAGAAACTGGTTTTTTTTCATATCTCGTAGGGTTGCATCAGGACGCAAATTTAGTGGTCTACCGGTGGATTTCAAAATTACATCTCACCGATAAATCTATTCGAAATTCCGATTTATAACCTCAGAGGTAGTTGTGATGTTTGTAATTATAAGTAAAAATTATTAAGTGATCAATCCCTCGAAATTAAAAACTAATATTATATACTGTTGGCGACCTCCTCACTCCCTGCGAGATGTTTGATTATTGAGAATGGGAGTAAGAGACAGAACTCTAGAAGGCGATAATTGTGATAATAGTAATAACAATGATTCCATCCGTATAATAATAACGACAACGAAGAAGAGATAATTCGATACCACATGTAGCGTATGACTTCCTTGGCTTTGATGCATGTGGGCTTGATTAATCCTTTAATCTTATGCTTGACCAAATCTTCAGCTCTTCCGATCGTGAAAAATATCTAGGCCACCATTCCAGATCGAATCGAGCCATTAACAGGGAACGTTCAGTCGCACGATCTCATATTCCGTGGTCGTCTTATTACGCATTTATTTTTTCTTTCCCATGCATGCAATCGTGTCACCAAGTCGAAGCAGATGCATTTATCAGCTGCGGTTTTTCCGAGTGTCCCTCTTCAAATCGTATATGATACTGGGAACAGGATCAACCACTTCAATAACCCAGCTCCATCAGGCCAGTCCAGTCAGCTCAAGGCCTGCTGCCATGTCTTCTTTGGTGCCCACCACGCATGTCACGAATAACGGTAAGTTCTCATACCATTTGCTGGTTCGGGAACAGCTCGAACGGATTCCGCGCTTGCCACCACAGCTCGCCCTAAACGCCAGCACTTGCGTGACAATGACAATGTCCAGCAGTGTCAGTGTAACGGAACTTGGGCGCTCGGTCACATAAACACCCACACATTCACATAACCACAGAGGCACAAGAGCATCGCATCACACTGCAAGTCGCTTGGGCGACAGCGGTGGAGAAGAGGCAATACGTGTGCAAATGAGGATCACATGTCATGCGGCTTATGTGTTAGTCAGGCGACGGAAATCTGGTGGACGATATGAACATATTTGCATTGTCTATTACCCTTCGTATACGCCTTGTACCACTAACGTTGTCCATAGTCTGCTATACGAGGAAACACTCTCGTTGTCCTACTTGTTCGCCACTCATCCTTATGATGGAAGTAGGCCCGCTCTTGACGACATTCGGCCTTACGATTCCTTCGAAGCAACTTTTCAGCGATGACTTTACCCCCACGTATCACCCTACGAGAACGACCGTTCTTCTTACAAGGGGACTCATAATTAGTGTTTATACTTTCTTGGTCCTCTATTCTTACCTCCCCCATCAGTACAAAGGGTGGAAGTGTGGGTAGTTAATGGCGATGAAGATCTGGACGATCAGAACTATGATTCCTTGATCAGCTTCTACTTTTTGTGCTTTACGGAGGTCCGAGTCTAAGGCAACAGTCGCTTTGCAGGTGAAAGTGCGCTTTGTTTTGTGAAGCTTCTACCATTCTTGAGTCCTATCTCGGGGTCCTGCACGCAGTCAGCAGGAGACTGGCAACTACCTCGTTCTTTTATACCTGAACAAATTGTCGTCCTATCGAACAACGATTCTTACTCACACACGCCCCCCCATCCTGACACAAGACGCAAATGTACTTACATACATAGACAAACACAGTCACAAATCATGGCTACCTTCGTGTACCAGCACTGACCCTCTGGAGGCTCGCTGAAGATAGGCACTACACGTTAATCTCCTTGACAGGATACTCTCATCTGTCTCAAACTGTTATGCAGAGTTTAGATATTTGTGTATATGCGCTTATACGCCATTATAACAGCCCGTCATTGCATTGACAGGTATTTTGCGTTTGGCCACAGAAGCATATATATATAAATTGTTGGTGGGCAAGCGGCCAGCAACAGCCATTCTTTTCGAAACTGGCATACGGTCATTCCAAGCTCAAGCCCATACTAAAAGAATGTAGGAGACTTCTATTGATCTATTGACAACATCAGAGCTGCATCGGCGAGACTTTAATAGAAATGAATGCTTCGGCTTCATGTTACTATTGGCTGGTAATTCACGGTAAAAGTAAGAATGGACACGGCCACAATTGACGGCAGGAGTTTTTAGAGAAAATTAGAACGCGACACTGAGATTCTTCGAAGCTAAAAACAACATAAATATCTAAACAGTATTTTACATATTTTGTAAATTTTAGTGACAGGTGTAGTTACGCGGGCCGCGAGCGTATATTCAGGTACGATGTATTTATACGAAACGCCCCTAACACACAAAGGCTTGACTCAAATTGGGTTTCTCATGATGAGTTTAATGACATACACTGCATCTATTCACCAACCCTATGGTACTGACAAACAGCACAGGCACTCACTTTGGTTTATCC
This sequence comes from Tropilaelaps mercedesae, assembly GCA_002081605.1. Lineage (NCBI taxonomy): Eukaryota > Metazoa > Arthropoda > Arachnida > Mesostigmata > Laelapidae > Tropilaelaps > Tropilaelaps mercedesae. The sequence continues at coordinate 14,981 of MNPL01021853.1, forward strand.
TTGTACACTAGCCAATTCAGCACACAATATAACAATAACAACAGCAGCATCGACAACAACAGCAACAACAACAAACAACCAGAACCATAGCAGCAATAATAATAATCATCGAATCCCATACCCATTATTCAAAGGAATGGCTGAACCCCATACAAGCAACAAGTTTTGTTCCCCTCTATTCATGTGATAAATCCTGAGCTTCCTCAAACATAAAAGCCCCTCTCTTTTGCTTCAGAACCGTTCGCATGTGTGGTCCATCTTTGCCACGCTACCTATCCGACCGCGTGGACCTCATAATTCACCTCAACGTATTCCCTGCCGTGATATCCTTTCTCAGCAGCGACGCAAGGAAAGCAAGCTCGAACGCCGACTCAAGTCGGTACCGCAAGGTCTATGAAGAGGCCAAGATCAGCCCCAGACCACCGCTAACAACAACATCGTCATCGCAGCCGTGAAGACGCTGGGAAGGACGATGAAACAGCAGTTCCGCTTCGCCCCACCCCGCTCCGTCGTCATGTGATGTGTCAAGAGCCGAGTTGGAGAACGAAGGTGGCCCGAATGCGCTGAGATGGTGAATCCTTCATTCTCGGCCTGCTTCTTCTACTTAATCTTAATAATCGGGTTAGCGATGTCGGTGCTATATTCAGTTTATTCAGCCCGTCGGGTGTGTCCCGCCCCGATAAGTGTTGAGCCTGCAGAGGGCGCTCACACGTAGACACACACCCGTCAGCGTGAGCACACCCTCGCTCCGATCGGAGCGGAACCTCAATAATAGCAAGATTAGTGCTAAACAACAACAAAATCTTTCAACGGACTTCCTGCCCGCCATCCAATCAGCAGTAATACTATTCAGTAATACACACACACTCACACGCACCCGCGCCCATGTTCATTCACACGCGAATACTCAAGCATACGTAGCCATATATATTCTACCGACATTTGAAAGCCTTTTTACTTCATGAAACCTGCATAGAACCGTGCTCGGTTGGTCCTTAAATCAGCAACCCTTCTTAGGGTGTGCTCTATCGTTGGAGTCTCGAGTGAAGCAAACGGTCTTTCCAGTGAATCACATCAGTGCTTGAAGCATTAGTGTAGCATGCGATGCCTTAAATTTGTATTATATTTGTAGATTTCAATAGACAGATATAAACGTACCTAATTTCTTGCAATTTGTCGATAGCTGGATGTCACGCCCACATGGAGGTCGCGCAGATTTCGGAAGGGGTCTTGCGTATTTGATTTAAGAGTCGCATTGTGTCTTCTCGACTTGCAATGATATGAAACAGTTTTCCGATAGGATTGTTGCCTCTCTGTTTGCGTCGTACCGTATGACCAGGAAGACTCTCGGGCAAATATAGGCATGCCATGAACTACACGTTATTACAGAATATACATCGATGAATACCTTTTGTGCCCACCATTCTAGCTTGCGTAGACGGTGGCATTTAAGTCACCGAGACTATATAATTACTGCTTCATGTGAGCCGCAGTCATACAAGGATATCGGCAGGTCTCCGAATATAAATCAGGCAGGTCTCGAAATATAGATCATTTTATCAATAGCATTTTTCCTCTATGCCGAATCTTATTTTCGCAAGTATTTTTTAGCCATGTTTTTAGCTGTATGGATTCTTAAGGCTTTAATAAGAAGTCATTTATCTCTCATAACTGATAAAAGACATTACGATAATGCCGCCAAACTTAAGAACCATATTTGACTATTCAACAGATTCCATCATTTTGTATTGCCAGTGGGGGCATAGCAAATGGGTAAGACGGACAGCACTTGATTCAGATCACCTCCGTCAAAGTTATCTCTTGTGTTGAGCATTCTGCAGCTTTTGTTGTGCAATGTGAACCTGCAAAATGTTGTGCGCCCCACTCTACGGTACAGCGTCGATAGAACTGAGTTGTTGCGTGCTCACGAGGCACAGCTCGATATGATACAGCTTCGGCCGAAACTTGTGACATGTGGCAGCCGACAACCGTTATACTTGATTAGGTAGAACGACTGTTGATATCAGCTTGCACTGGCTCGTACTTCTCGACCCGCGTTCGCCTACTGCCTCGCCGCCAAATAGTCTGTTGACCAGAGGTCCAGCTGAACTTATGATGATGACATAGCAGCGCCCTCGAGCTGATCAGTGCCATTGCCGTGGGCTAGACCGCGACACCGGCGCAGTAGACGACGAGGCAGACATCAAACATCCATTATTATCGACACGCAGGTGTAACGACCCGATTGCTGTCCTTGTAGAAGCTGTCCACAAGGCAGGCGCACTAGACACAACGAACGAGCAGAGACATCGGTAGGCGAAAACACCTCACGTCGATAGACACGCATACACGCAAGTTAGTCACATCTTGGGGGTCTGCTTTATTGAAGAAACATTTCGTTGGTGTGTGTGTATGACCCACACCATGGAATAGCTATTCAAATAGCAATACAAAGTGTGTGTCCTTAAGCTCTAACGAACGTTTGCTTCGCTCACTGAACTCCCGCTATGGCTGATTAAGTAGGGCAAGTCCAAGGTTTTTGTGTTCGAACCTTGTTGAGGCGCACCAACTTTTTGCGATTTAAGCTCAACGTTCAGCACACATTTGACTCACGTTTGGTCAGCATGAATAACGGCTATACTCCCTGCACGTGATACATGTATTATGTCTTCATTGTGCCGAGGAAAATAAGCTTCACGAAGGCGGCGGTGGCGTGGAGAGGTACTAGCCGTAACAAAAGACAAGAAAAATATGATCTCAAACTTACATTCTGCAAGCGGAATTAATTTGAAAAATTAAACCGTTTTTTGCAGTGGCTGAATTATAGCAGTGAGATTTCTCCTCGTATAGGCTTATTCCCTTTGCCGTGGTGGAGATAAGATTACATATAATACAGGTAGGCATTTTAGGTCCAATGTAATTGATCAATGACGTACACTCCTATATTTTTATAACCAGTTTGCATTGCAATAGGCAGAAATGTAGCGGGAAAGTATCTATCCTACAAAGACATCCCCACACAATGACCTTACACGATACTACGTGATCAATTTCAAGTATTCTACCTCAGTTTACTCCACAGTTCGAAATCAAAATCTTATGGTAGGTATCGCGCTTGTGCTTTCACCACGATTCGCGTACATCTCACAGTCTTCGGATGCAATTCTCTCTCTTTTGTGTAATTTTTGTCAGAGGTACATCACAGGAGTTCTTCGTGAACGGAAATGTTCCTTCTTTCGGCTGGCGTCACTGTGTCACACTAATCGCGTTGGTATAGCTGTAGTCGTTTTTGGGGTACTCCACTCTCTGCTTCTGCTCTTACTAGAGGAAAAGATGGGTCGGTGAGGGGCTGGGGGCTAGGCTACAGCATGCGATGATGACCTAAACGGCTTATTGAGCAGGCGAGAAGGGCCACTCACTAACTCGACCCAAAATGGAAGTGGAGTCAGTTGGAAGGGCCTTCAAAGGCGACCGGCGCCTTAAAGACGAGGTCATGAGTGCGCCCCGACAGCTCCTCACGAGGTCTTTATTGAAGCCCTTCCACGGGTCCTCGGGCGTGCCTTTGTGGGCGACGCGTAGCTGCCGTCCACCCCGTCATCCCTGACTGCCAAGGGTCGTAATATCTTGCGAGTCGATGCCACTGTATGTGTATGTGTGTGTTGCCAGTACGATTATGAGTAGTAGAAGGAGCCCCAATTGTTGGGTGGCGAAGTGAGGCAACAAGGCGCGACCATAACGAACCAACGAAGATGACGTTGAGAGTGGTCAATAGGGGAATCCTAAACAAGTCCCGCAAAAAAGTGGAAACGAAACAGACGCCGGTTTTTAGCAGCGATTATTTACTTATTGTGCGTAAGAGCGAGAGTTTTGCTTTTTGCCCTTTCAGGTGATGTAAAACGTCATTAAGCGGATAGAAGTGACTATCGAAGTAACGTTTTACCGGCTACTGAACCAAAGGGTGGGGGAACACTGCGTTTAAGTGGTTTTGTAAGTTTCACACTAGTCACTGAATAGTGACGTGCTAATGCCATCAGCATTACACGAAACTCCCATAAAAAAATGAATAGAAGTCATGTTCGAAAAGTCAAAATATCGCCTTACGCATGTACATTGCGTTACCACGAGGATTCAACATATTTAGACAATACAATTCAAATTATATATTTAAAAAAAAGATGGTTCTAGAAAATCACTTAAGTACTCTCCATGGAAAAATACGAAAATTTATTGAGGACAGACACTGATTAAACAGAGCAGCGAAGATTATTCATTTCAGTTATTTATTAGTTATTGCATCGGATACGCTTATGATTATCCCTGTCTACTTTCTGGGGCCATTTTAGTTGCTGTTCAGACTTTTTAAAGTGACGAGCTCAGGAAGATGAGCTTGTCGACGAATAGAAGTGAGCGATGACAAGTAATCGGCTAACCTCAACGTTTTAGATGAATTTTATGTATGAATTTTATGTACATAGTCTTTAATAAGTGCAGGTATCCCTTTTCTCTTATTGTGTCGGAAGAATACTCCATATGGTGGAATGCGCAAATGGCACGTAAAACAAGTTGTCTATAAAAGGTATGTTATTTACAATTACAATTATAATGCATTATTTTAAAATCTGATATCACACGTTGATAGTAAGACTACTCCAAGTTTGGCATTAAATTCAAAACACTGATTTTCCCTTTTGTAGGGTTCGTAGTATAATGATAACGACTATATTGTACTACTCAACTAAAATGTCTCCCAAATCATCCGGTACTCAGAGCCACGAGAAACTGAAATGGTACATACTCAAAGTTGATTATGTTGAAGACTATTAAGGCGGATACTAATACAAAACCAGGACTGACTATCTCAACGACAATTGGATCAAGAGTGTAGCAAAGGTTTCCGATAAAAATGTTGAAAGAAATAAGTTGATTATCGACTAGTATGCAAGTATAACGTTAAGGTCAAAAGTCCCGTTTGAAAATTAAAAATGTGTAAGGCCTATATTATACAACATATTAAGAACCAGCGCAGGCACTAATGCGCTTTGACTCATTATATCGCGCGCAGGTTATATTTTTTAACCACTTATTTATGGAAAGCCGCGTTGCATCGTTCAGAGTTCGTTTTATAAAAATTTGCTTTATTTCCATAAAAAGAACCCTTTGATCTGTTATGACTGCCCAGGTTAAGCCCAGGTGGCTTGGTGCATTCGTATGCGCCTTGCGACTGGAGGAGACACGTAAGTGCACGGGTTCGATCC